>CAVLJG010000005.1:6258171-6519642 GCA_963669975.1 Acanthoscelides obtectus
TTTACATCCAGACAAAAATATTATCGATAAGTATGTGGCCAAGTTGATAACAAAATATGAAGAAACTGGATCTGTGTTTCGCTAACTTTCACAAGCTTTTTAGAAATATGGACTTAACCAATCCAAGCCAATTATATTAAATAGTCATTTATAATTAAGGTGGATTACTTTAAAATTCGGATTTTTGTTCAACATGCTGCAAGGTTTTCCATAAAAGCATCTAGATAAAAGCTTTCATAGATTGCAAGCCGAAATTTTGAAACAAACAGCTAAAGAAAGACTCTGTGATACCTTCCAAGATCTATATAAAAATTTAGAAATAACACGCTGGAGGTCAGTCGAAACAGATCCCTTTTTTAATCAGATACAAAGATTGGCTCAATTGCATAATGAAACTTACAAGAAAATCAATCACTAGAGGTCGACCAAAATCTAGTTTCGTTGATAGCTCTGAAACAACCAACAGATTAAAAACTTTGGAACTACGAAACAGCACCAGCGCTCAAAAATTGATGTATTCAGTACAAATGAAATTAAGAGCACAATGCAAATTTAATCAAAGCTCTATTTAACCTCCGTTTCGGTCTTTCACACACCAATTTTTATAGAGCTTTTAGGTAGGCTATAATCGTATCGTATTTTCTTGTTTGTTATGTTTGAAATATATTTCCCTGCTTTTTCAAAGAAACCTTCTTATTCGGCAATCACTATAATATACTAAGTGGCATATAAATCCGAACACCCAGTTTAAATGGTTTTATTTTAATAAAAGTTGGTGAATGTATTTATCTTACTGTAAATAACAAGTGAAAAAATTTTCAGCGTTATCAGTTGGACATTCCGGTTTTTATACTGCTTTTTTTTAATTCACTAACGCTCTAAAAATGAATATTTCAGCCGCAGTAAAGAATCAACGTTGGCGGATTTTGGTTCTTGACATCCTTTACGATGGGTTACGATGCCTAGAGTACGGAGACCTGTACGATTTCGTCAACTTAGTGAGTTTGATAGGGGCCGTATAGTGGGACTTCGGGAAGCTGGACTTTCTTTTCGGGCAATTGCAGTTAGAGTGCAAAGAAGTGTGGTTAGGTGTTGTCAGGCATGGCTTCGAGAAGGCCGTACGCAAAGAGCAAGGGGCACTGGACGCCGCCGTAGAACAACAGACCGTGAAGATCGCCGCCTAAGATTATTGGCCTTAAGGGACCGTTTCTCCACTACCAGGTCCATTGCAAATGAATGGTTTGCAGAACACGGAAGACCTATTGGCATGCGAAGTGTTTACCGACGAATGAGAAGTTTTGGCTTGTTTTCATACCGGCCACACTGGGTCCTCCCTGTAACTCGAGAACACCGACGTAATCGCCTTGAGTGGTGCAGACAACGGTCACTCTGGGATCAGGAATGGAACAGTATTGTCTCTAGTGACGAGTCTCGATTTTGTTTAGGCATGCACGATGGTCGTGCCAGGGTTAGAAGGCGACGTGGTGAAAGGAGGAATCCACAGTTTTTTGTTGAAAGACATGTTCATCACACTGCTGGAGTTATGGTTTGGGGTGCTATAGCTTATGGTTCCAGGTCACCTTTAATCTCCATCAGAGGTAACATGAACGCGCAGTTCTAGAACCCCATCTTTTACCCTATGTTGACACCCTGACAGATCCAACTTTCCAACAAGATAATGCCCGACCACATGTTGCAAGAGTCACAATAAACTTCTTTCAACATAATGATGTCAGATTGTTACCATGGCCACCAAGATCTCCCGACTTATCCCCAATTGAGCACGTGTGGGATATGATGGGTAGGAGATTGCTCAATTTGCAACGTCCTCCTCAGACTCTAGAAGCACTTCGAGAGAAGTTGGTGGTTGCCTGGAATGAGATACCACAGGAGGACATTGACCACCTGATCAGAAGCATGCCTAGGCGCGTTGAAGAATGCGTAGCACATCAGGGTGCACCCACACATTATTAAAGGTCAAAGGGCTTTAAAGCAGTGCAATCATTTTGAAATTTTTATCATGTACTTATTATGCTTCATTAAGTACTTATACAAAATTTTAGTAAAATAAAACCATTTAAACTGGGTGTCCGGATTTATATGTCACTTAGTATATTATAAGCAATCACTATAATATTATAATGATCATATCTCCTATCTAACATCATATCAGCTTATTTCAAGGATCTGACGTTTTATTGGATTCGCGATATTGAATTTCTGTTTTTTTTTTACAGCAAATTTGAAACCAGCCACCTCAAAAACTATTCTACACCCTTTCGAAAGACTGCTACATAAGTTATATTTTTGCCAGGCCTTTTGACAGTAGTATCTTCAAAAAATTACTCAATATCCGCAATTTGAATCAATGATTCTGTTCACGGACGAAGCTAATTTTTTCTCGAAATGCCATTCAGAATTTCCACAATAATCATTTGTGGGCATCCAAAGAGTTATACGCTTTACGTTTAACAGTGCCGTAAGTTCAAGTTTGAAAATAGTGAGTGGCAGGGTCCTGAGACTGTTTGGCAATCCGTTGAACACACTTAGCACCCATGTCACTAAAGTGGCCTGTTGTCGAGCTTGTACAGCCACCATGCAAGCATCGGTACTGAAGTATTCCTTGACGCGTATCGGAACATGCACCACGGCCCCGCTCAGTAGGAGATATTTAAGCAATGTTTCAACGCGTTTTTATTTACCCGAGGAAAAGGACCTTTGAAAAACAAAAGTCTAAGGAATTCCCGGGATATATTTTTAAAGTTGTTGCCCCACCACTAAAGCCTGAATAGGATATCACACTAGTCAAACCAAAAACATTAAATTGACTCATTTATATTTTTGTTCCCTGTGTACGGCTTTCTCTAGAAGCATCCTCGTATCTAGGAGCTTCTCAATTGGTATATTTTGCTAATTTCTCATTACATCAGACTTAATTTCGGTATTCAAAATATTTGTGCGAACGGATAACTTTAAAGCGTCTTCGGTAGTACTTGCAATAAAATTGTTAATGTTTATCGTTAAGTTCGATTTGTACACCATCAGTAGCATACATAAATATAGTACTGGAAATCGCTGCTTATAAACGTCTAATGCAAAATATCGTTATTATTGCAAAAAAAGAACACGTGTATGAACTTTTAGTTTATTGTCTATCATTTTTATTTTTGTTTATGTGTACGTTACGAAATAATAATCGCTAAAATGATAAATGAGATAACAGGATTTTCTTTTGGCATGTTCTGCGTGTCGTCACATTGATAAAAATTGTTAAAACGGTGATTATACTGATGGTACCATACGATTCTTAAACGAAGTAAGAAGAAATTTCATTCCGTAATACTAATAGCATATCTAGTAGTACCCATTATTTTTTTAATATTCTATTTTGAAATATTCTTCATTTTTTCAAATCAGCATATTGAGTTAAAGTAAATGTTGCATTGTAAGAGCTACCTATCTGCTAAATTTGCAGTTACACAATCAGTTCTTATTTTAAGTCTACTTTAAACAGAACCTCATCGTTGCCAATTTTTAGATATTACAAAACTCCCATCAGTTTCAAACAAACTTGCAATCCGTCCTTGGCTGAAATGTCCTGTCCATAAACTGCCTTCCTGCCAAAATTCATGTTTATAGGTCGAATATTTTTCGATATTTCGTGATTAATGTGCATCTTTTCGCTCTTTCATATACTAAGTGACATATAAATCCTGACACCCAGTTTAAATGGTTTTATTTTAATAAAATTTTGTATAAGTACTTAATGAAGCATAATAAGTAAATGATAAAAATTTCAAAATGATGGCACTGCTTTAAAGCCCTTTGACCTTTAATAATGTGTGGATGCACCCTGATGTGCTACGCATTCTCCAACGCGCCTAGGCATGCTTCTGATCAGGTGGTCAATGTCCTCCTGTGGTATCTCATTCCAGGCAACCACCAACTCCTCTCGAAGTGCTTCTAGAGTCTGAGGAGGACGTTGCAAATTGAGCAATCTCCTACCCATCATATCCCACACGTGCTCAATTGGGGATAAGTCGGGAGATTTTGGTGGCCATGGTAACAATGTGACATCATTATGTTGAAAGAAGTCTATTGTGACTCTTGCAACATGTGGTCGGGCATTATCTTGTTGGAAAGTTGGATCTGCCAGGGTGTCAAGATAGGGTAAAAGATGGGGTTCTAGAACTTCGTGGATATAACGCTGCGCGTTCATGTTACCTCTCATGAAGATTAAAGGTGACCTGGAACCATAAGCTATAGCACCCTAAACCATAACTCCAACAGTGTGATGAACATGTCTTTCAACAAAAAACTGTGGATTCCTTCTTTCACCACGTCGCCTTCTAACCCTGGCACGACCATCGTGCATGCCTAAACAAAATCGAGACTCATCACTAAAGACAATACTGTTCCATTCCTGATCCCAGAGTGACCGTTGTCTGCACCACTCAAGGCGATTACGTCGGTGTTCTCGAGTTAAAGGGAGGACCCAGTGTGGCCGGTATGAAAACAAGCCAAAACTTCTCATTCGTCGGTAAACACTTCGCATGCCAATAGGTCTTCCGTGTTCTGCAAACCATTCATTTGCAATGGACCTGGTAGTGGAGAAACGGTCCCTTAAGGCCAATAATCTTAGGCGGCGATCTTCACGGTCTGTTGTTCTACGGCGGCGTCCAGTGCCCCTTGCTCTTTGCGTACGGCCTTCTCGAAGCCATGCCTGACAACACCTAACCACAGTGTCTACACTTCTTTGCACTCTAACTGCAATTGCCCGAAAAGAAAGTCCAGCTTCCCGAAGTCCCACTATACGGCCCCTATGAAACTCACTAAGTTGACGAAATCGTACAGGTCTCCGTACTCTAGGCATCGTAACCGATCGTAAAGGATGTCAAGAACCAAAATCCGCCAACGTTGATTCTTTACTGCGGCTGAAATATTCATTTTTAGAGCGTTAGTGAATTAAAAAAAAGCAGTATAAAAACCAGAATGTCCAACTGATAAGGCTGAAAATTTTTTCACTTGTTATTTACAGTAAGATAAATACATTCACCGACTTTTATTAAAATAAAATCATTTATACTGGGTGTTCGGATTTATATGTCACTTAGTATATATCCGCCCCAGGTCCCTGATCCTAGCCCTATTGCAAAATCCGCCTCCCCCTTATTGAGGATATAATTTTTGGAACTCTTTGTTAATAATAATTATTCTAAAGATAAAATTGTGGACAAAAAATACTCCTGCGCATAGGCTTGATCAATTTGAAATATTCTAAATTCTCTATAAAAATTGTGTGAATTTCCACTCCAACGTCTAATCTGTGCATGTGCTAAAATTGGTCAACATCGGTTCAGCTGTTTTGACGTGAAAATGAATCACACAAATATACTTACATACATACAATACAAACCAGTGTTGCCGGGTCTGATGAAATGTCACCAAATCTGGTGATTTTATGTATAATTTGGCGACTTCTTAAAATAGTAACTTCTGAAGAATTTGGAATGTCATCGATGGTGCATATTTTGAACAATATTTCAGCTACCAAAAACTTAACATTAAGTGGCATATTGCGCACTAACTTGATGTATCAAATAAAATATTATCACGTCACAACAATGAGATGTAACAAATAAATTAATTTAGTGAGTACTTTAAACTGTAAATATAGACTTTTTTGTAATAAGAAATCTTTATGTAGAGTAGATGTACACATGAGGATGGCTTTGATGGCCGAAACGTATGATAAGAACGAATTCCTGCAGAGTCAATCTTCTTGACGCAACTTTTTAACGATTTCATAATACGATTGATGGTTAGATAACCATGCGCTCACGCCCATTAACCAATCGAGGTGCTCTGACATGGTTGGCAAGCCAGTTATAAATAATAATCTAAATTGGACCAGCTAGCTTTATCTGGTTGACCTGCGGGACCCCTGCGATACGATGACCCCCAATCTTTATTTTCTTCCAGACACAAATATGTTGTAGCTTTCTCGTACTAGCCCGTGATCGTGTCGGTTTGTGACTTAACTGGCTTCAAGGTAACTTTATTTTTTTATATCACCTTCTAGATCAATGTCAAAACTGATGCGTTTTATTTATTTAATATACACAGTGCAAATGAGTGAGTGATACAACTTGACGATTGATTATTTTGCCTAGTGACGTGTTTCGAAGACATATGGCCTGTTCCGAGCTGTGATGTTTTCCTTTTACAAATATTTTAATCAGATAGAGTTTTAAGTTCTTTTATTGTGTCTTATAAGCTTTAGCACAAAATATTTGCCGGTTTTTTTTTAATGAATAAATTTATTTAAACAGTAACTAGTTATAATTTATAACTCAATAATTAACTAAGTTATGGAATGGCCCATTACGCTTTACCAGGCGCATCTTTCTCATGAGGTCCTCAATTGTTCTTGTTCTAGGGCTTCTCTTGAGTAATGACACGATGCTCGCACTGACCATGCATTAAACGCACGTGGTTTTCCACTTTTTCGGAGATTCAGACATGGTATGATTCCCTTCTCGCATTTCGTTATTATTCGATAAATGTTTTTGCTTGAAATATTTTCATTGTGGAATATTCGACATCCAATTTGTAGATACTTTTTCTTATTTATTTTTATACAGTTTGGGGTGTTAACAGGTAAACCCCACACCCACCCTCAGAGAACTAAAACTAAACTTACATAAAATATCGTATACATATAGATATATTACATTATTGAATACTTTAATTTATACGACATCTTAGAGCGAAAACTTCAAAATAAATAAATGTCAACTGACAGTAAAGTAAGTAATCAAACTTGTTTTTCCAAAGGCAACTCGATATTATTTTGTGTTGTTAAAATTAAAGCCAATGGATTTTGTGCCAGAACTTTTGAGACATACGTTACGAAAATTTGTGCCTGGTTTTCCCATTCTCGGAACGATAAAAGACTAGGATAACTGTAGGTAACCTGAAAAATAAGCAGTATTTCCATTCCAAAAGCTCCGCATGGGTATCATGTAAAAGACGTATGAAACGTCAAAAAAAAACCTATAAAATGTCAACTTGCAGACTACAGTATATTCAGATAAGAGATATACCGGACATAAACAAGACCACGTGATCATCGAACGCTCATCGAACATTCGGCAGGGACGTATTAAGAGTCACGCAGTACATATTTTAGATAGTAGATGCTGCTTTGCGTAACTTTGTAGTAAATTAGCACAATTCGATGTGTATACGATTGGTGATGGATATAGGATCATGTGGGGGTGGGGTAAGAAATATATAATGATGTAAATATACATAAGGGTTTCAAAATTTTCGCTTCGATTTCCAGCTTCGGATACCGTCTGATGTTTGGTGAAATACAGTCGAATATAATCTCAAAATAGCGTTTAAATTAGCCTAAATTAAAAATAATCGTATATCTCTTAAAAATGCTTTTAGAATATTGATTAGTATATTTTTTGATTTCTAGGTAAATATGTAACCAAATTAAAACGTTCAAAACGTAAAAAAATGTGCATGGTTGAACATTTTCAGAAAGTAGATTCTTGAATAGGTTTTGCCAAAATGGGTTCAAAAATGTCAATAATTAACTAAAAAATACAGTAGCTTTATAATTACTTATAACTTACCGAATTTGATGAACGACATCTTTTATTGGAAAGATGAGCTTGATGAGCTTTCATCATTGCTACTGCCTGAAGCACCAACGTCAATAATGAATGGCTCGACTTGTTCCTCTAAAATATTGTCCAGTTCCCACATTCTCTTTTCAACTTTGTCTTTCACGTGCTTAATACAGTTTTCCCATTTTTGCGCTGTTATTAATTCTAGTGCTTCTTTGAAAAGTCCTTTGAGGTCACAAAATTTAAAAGTTTTATTGTGCTTAGCTATATAATTTTTAACCTCTGCCCATATGAGCTCAATGGGATTGAGCTCGCAATGGTATGGAGGTAAACGGAGCACAGTTTTATTTTGACTTGCTGCCATTTCGTCAATGGCGTATTTTTGATATTCCGCCTTGTGATCCTTGACAATTCTTAATAATTGTACTTTCAGCATTGCTTCTTCAAAGTTGATATTTTTCGAGCGGAGCCAATTTTGAACATCAACTTTCCTTGAAGCCGTTGTTGGGACCTTCTCCATTCTTCGAGAATGATCAGGCGCATTACCCAACACAATTACTGCGTTTTCCTCTAAGTTCGGTAAAATTTTTGAAAACCACTGTTCAAACGATTCGCCATTCATTTCCTCGTGGTAATCTCCAGTTTTCTTAGACTCAAAGCACCACAGACCATCAACAACAAATCCATCCTCACTGCCAATATGACAGATAATGAGCCTTTTCCCTTTACCTGGAAATCGAAGTACTAACTGGTGTAGATTTATCTCAATAAGCGAACCTTTTTCAAATGTTTTCATCACATTCAGCGAAAAAACATTGAGACATGAGTATCAGATTGCTATAATTGGGATTATTTAGTCATATTGAAAGAAAGAATATTGAACGTCGTATGATTACTCAGCGCTTCACAATTTAATTTAAAGTTATAAACCTTTAAAAAATGAATGATCAGGAACCTGAAATACGCGCAAATATTAATATTAACAAATTATAACTTTATAAAGCTTAAAGTATGAATTAAAATGATTAGAAATATTAGGAACGGTACACAATATAAAACTTAGTAACTTTTTTTAAGTTTATAACATTCGACATATTTTAAGATTATTTTAAAAAATTATTGAAATATCGAAAACACATAAAAACATGGCTTAAAAAAGTTCTAACAAATGAAAATGACAATAAAACATCCACGCATTTTATCGAAAGTTATAAAAGTTTTGTTACTTGTAATATGTTTTATCTGCCCTCTGGAATTAATGTTTAGAACCTTGTTCCCAAGGTTTGAAAAACATCCGATTGTTGTCTATTACTCGTATTTACCTGCTGGATTTTTTAATCCGGTGGACAGACCATCTAGAAAGGCCCTCCTGGATGAAGTTACAGAATCATCAACCCATACTTTACTTGTAGTGTGTCCTGCGTTTACCTACGTTTCATCAAGGTAATAAATCTTCCTGTTTTGATTTCTATATTTCCCAATTTTTGTTAAATAATCCCTCCTCCATAGCACAATTTCTTCTCTATCCAGTAGTAAACTATTACGACCCCGTTTTTTCCATTTGAAATTTAAATGCTTCAGTAACGCATGGAAAGTTGATCGTTTGAAATTTGGCAACGTTGTATCTCCATTTACCTCCTGCAGTACTTTATCTATAGTAGGTATTTCATTCCTAAAGAAGAATTCATGCACTTTCCTCCTAATCGCATGCTTATCAGCTTCATCCAATGATTTAACAATACTTTTGCGATGTTTACTGGTCATTGGCTCAGAAAAGGTGTGATTTTTTTGTATTGTCTTAACACATTAAACACTGATGGGCGGCACACCCCAACTTTGTGAGAAACCTTCACAACAATTTCTTTGATGGTTGATGCCTCGTTCTCCTCGCGCTCGATCTTATATATATTCAAAATGACCTCTTTCATTTCTGCATTCAGGTGTCTTTTTTTAGAGCGTTTCCTAGGTGGACTACAGGAGTTTACAACTTCGTCGGCAGTATCTGTACTACTGGGCATTTTGCGCAAGCAGTTGATAACAATAACAATCAATAACAAGGTATAACAATAACAACGACAAACTCAACAACTTAATAAGATAACAAACGAAAACGTCCAAAGAAATATCAAATTGCAATGATGCACACGACATACGTAACACGTCTGAACCTGAATGTGACTCTGCCTTGATACGACTGCTGTGCCGCTCGGCATAGGCATTTAATTGCGAATTGACCAATGAGGGCTCCTGTTTTACGATCTCTTATCTGAATATACTGTAGGTAATTTTTAGGGCGCAAACAGTCATTCCACGTTTGCTCATTAGGATCGTTGTGAACGTCCATCTATGCAGGAATCACTCAACTAAACTACGCATTATTGGTTGCATAGCTTTGTGAGGCTGAGTGATCCGAGTCTGTAGTTTTTATCTCTGAGAAGAAAGTTCGTTGAATAGCAAGATCGCATCTGGATAATTATGTGTATTTGTCTGCATGTGTACACGTATAAAATCAGTGATATTTGCTGTGTAAGAAAATCATTACTGAATATGCCCAATATGAGAGGTTATTTATATGTTGTGTTGTGTGAGGTTATGTTCAAAGTTATAAATTACGAAAAACTGAGGAGAAATACGGGAAATCATCACCGCGCCCGCGTTGTGTGAAATTACTGTTAGCATGTATCTGGCTTGTAATTCGACAGTGTACAGTGAATATAATTATTTCTTATCTCACTCAGCCTACCAACATGCAGATTCGTTTTTGAATAAGATTATGCAAAAAACCTAATGAGTATATTATTTCCGATACTTTCTGCAGTGACCAGATTTTGATTTTCGATTGAGCATTTCACAAACGAATACCATAATCTCGCCTGAGCAACATGTATTTTCTTGACGTTATACTCAGATAAGTGATATTAAATTAAATTTTCTGTTTTTATGTAGAAAAATAATCACACAATATGATCCATTACCGTATCTCTAACATCTCTTATTTAGACGCATCATAGGGGTCAGACACATTAGTGAATGCAGGGACAGTGAATCATAATAATAGAGTTGAACGTTCCCCTGCATATTCTATACAAGGGTCTTTTGTTACAATTTATATTTTAATGAAGTGCTTCCTTTTGTAGTGAATCATAATGTTACAATATTTGTGATTTATAGATAGTCTCATATTGTTATAACTAGCCGTTTAGTATTTTAAGTACTTCAATAATTGGTGTGGTGTTGTGTTAACATAATAAAAGATGAGTAAAATACAGGGTTATCCAAATTAAGTGTCCACCATTAGTAACTTTGTTATTAGTGAAAATACAATGTTGTTTGAATTAGCAAACTAGTAGCATTTTTAACGCTGGTAAAAATGAGAAATAAAAAAAAACAATTGAGAGTCGTTATTTTGATTTTTTTCAGTAAAATAACATTTTCTTAAATGGAAACCCCTGTATATTATATTTTTTTCTGTTAAAGCATCAAATTTTAAACAAAAAAGTTCATAATGACTTTTCCGCTAAAGTCAAAAATAAAGTCAAAATAACGATAAATATTTTTAATTATTTGCAGTATTATAATATTAAGACGGCTATGAAAACAACATGGCGTTCGCGATTTGACAGCATTAAGATAAGCGACAAATTGTTAAACTGGACATACTCGCAACTAGAAGGCTTTGGAAAACAATTATAAAATCAAATAATGTCCAAACATTAGTGTAAATACTTGTTTATAAGCTTTATTGTGTCATTAATTTAAAGAAAAATGTTCTCCCATGAAGAAAAGTGTGATATGTTAGAATGCTATTTAGTGTGCAGAAAATCCTCCTTGAGAGCAAGAGAATACTACAGTGAATTATATCCCGCTCGCATTCAACCGTATGAACGATATTTTCTGAGACTTTATCGAAAATTTAGGGGCAACGAAAATGTTTTTGCTAAAACAAGGGCAAAAAAAGAATTCATAATAAGCGAGGCCACGGAAATTGCAGTTATTGGATATTTTGAAGCTTATCGTGAGAATTCAATAGCAGATATTCTCAAGGACTCTAATTTCAGTTATGGTACTGTTCAAAGGATTTTAAAAAAATACAAATTTATTCCGTATAAGTACCGACCAGTTCAAACGCTTCTCCAGAGAGAAGACTTGTTTTTTGCCATTGGTATCTTAGCTTCTGTCGCCAAAATGTAAATAACTTTCGTTACCTTTTATGGACAGATGAATCAAATTTTTCAAATTCTGGAATGTTTAATAGAAAAAACCACCATTATTGGTCAAGAGAAAATCTTTTGTTAGTACATCCAAGAGGCCCACAAGTCCGTTTCAGTTTCAACGTTTGGTGCGGTATAATTGGTTCAAAAATTGTTGGCCCGTTCTTTTATGAGGGAACCCTAACTGGTGAAAGATATGTGGAATTTATGTCAGAAATTCTGACTAATTTCTTAGACGAATTGGATCTTATAAGTAGACATCATCTGCATTTTCAGCAAGATGGCGCACCTGCCCACAACTCCAGAGGTACTTATCATTTTCTAAGTACTACTTTTAATGATCAGTGGATAGGAACAAATGGCCCAATACAGTGGCCTCCCAGATCACCAGATCTAAACCCACTTGATTACTTCTTGTGGGGTTACTTAAAGAACCAAATTTACAAGCGAAGGTACGATAACCTTGACGCGTTAAAGACTGCAGTTAGGGAAAAGATAACCCAGATAGATGGTAGGACCATACTTAAGACAGTTCGAGCAGTTGAAAAACGTGCCCAAAAATGTATTGAAGAACAAGGTGGTGTTTTCGAGCATCTTCTTTAAAAAAAATTGTTATTGTATTTTGTAAGATTATAAGTTGATGTTGAAAATAAAGTTTGTCGATACAATTTAATTGTTTCAGATTGGAGGCCATAACTTCAACAATTTGTAACCTAGGAGAAAAGTTATTGTAAGCTTTTTTGTTTAAAATTTGATGCTTTAACAGAAAAAAATATAATATACAGGGGTTTCCATTTAAAAAAATATTATTTTACTGAAAAAATCAAAATAACGACTCTCAATTGTTTTTTTTTTTTATTTCTCATTTTTACCAGCGTTAAAAATGCTACTAGTTTGCTAATTCAAACAACTTTGTATTTTCACTAATAACAAAGTTACTAATGGTGGACACTTAATTTGGATAACCCTGTATACAGTAGGAATCAAAAATCGGTGCAAATGAAAAATGGTGCGAAATTCGGAAAACATCCTAAACACTTTCTAGTCAATTGATACTTGAATATTTTTTAGGCGCTCGTTCGGAAAGTCGCAGCATTTTTGGTGGACAAGTATTACCATTGTCGTACAGGTCAAACATGCTCAGGGGGTTTCAATTATTCTAAAAGGAAACATCAAAATATTATAATTTTTTGTAGGATATAATTCCAATGTTCGACGCTCGTTAGAAACGAATATCTTACAAAAGGTAATTTCAAATCTGATCGCTATAATACATTATATAGAGCGAGAACTTCATCTACATACATACAAAATTTAAAAATGGCTTCTAAGCGCAATTTTGAAAACTTTTTCAAAGAGATGTAAGGTCATGTGAAACCTGATGTTGAAGCTCCTTATCGGTACTTTATAACCCTAGAATATAGTCACTATCTTTCAAAATGGCGGATTTTTAGGCTGTCAAAGTTTAGTTTAGTTTTTGTACATTTAATTGCGTATAACGCATCAACTAATCTTCAAAATGTTATATGTAGTATTTTATATTGATCTTCTTTTGGAAGAGTCTATTTAAATGTGCAATAAAATAAGAGATATTCAGTTAGAAAAGCAGACAATTTTGACAGTTCTGTTGAATGGAATGTTCCATATTTTGCTATATATATTCACATATAGTCAAAATCACGAAAGATGACTCTTACGTCATACCATAAATTGTACTGAAGTAATCAATAGACGTATGGTGTATCTGAAGTCACTTGAAATAGCATAAAAACCTTTGGTCGGCGCGTCCTTTGTAATTTCATGACGTATCATAGGCGTGCGGCATTTATTTAGAACGATAATAATAATGTTTTTATATCACAATAAATGGATTTTACTATCTTCTTATTTTTTTGATTTGGGATAGAAAATACTTATATTGGGAGTTTAATTTATGTTGACTGAAAGTTAAGAAATGGAAAAATTACAGAATTCCAACGTTTGACATAGGCAAATATTTACATAGCAGGTAGGTACCGGGTGCGCCAGAGAAACTTACTTATTTGAAAAAATTCCCGCGCGGTGAGCTGGGCGGGTAGAGGGGCGAGAGGCGGCGCATCTGGAGGGGGAAGTTCCCAAGTTTATTTCTCGCTCCAGTCAGTTGCCATCATGCTCTGGTCTAGAGAACAGCGGGCCTTCGCAGTCGAGAGCTTCTTTTCTAACGGTCGCTCAGTTGTTGCTACGCAACGTGCCTTCCGCGCTCGCTTTGAAATTCCTCCTCACAGACTCGTTCCTGGCCGTAATTCGATTCTGTCGTGGGTTGACTCATTTCGGGAGTGTGGAAGTGTCGCTAAACCCAGAAATGGACTTCAACGGACCATCAGAACTCCGGAAAATGTCGAAAGAGTGAGGCAGTCACTTGTGCGTTCTCCCCGGCGTTCGGCTCGCAAACACGCAGCTGCTATGGGAATTTCTGACACTACTGTTCGACGAATTCTCCATGAAGACCTCCATTTTCATCCCTATAAATTGGCTGTTGTTCAAGAATTAACTGAAAGCGATTTTGTTGCCCGTCAAAATGCATGTGAAATGCTGGTTGACAACCTGCCTGAAGACGCGGTCGTTTTTTTCAGTGACGAGGCTCACTTCCACTTTTCCGGCTGCGTCAACAAGCAAAACATGCGTTATTGGTCTGGTGTGAATCCACGTGAGCTTCACCAGAAGCCACTTAACTGTGAGCGAGTTACAGTCTGGTGTGCGATGTCGGTAATGGGAATAATTGGTCCTTATTTTTTTGAAGAAAACGGACGCGCAGTTACCGTGAATGGAGCTCGTTACAGGAACATGATCGAGGAATTTTTTCTTCCGAGACTCGAAGAAATGAACGTTAGGAACGTGTGGTTTCAGCAAGATGGAGCCACAGCACACACCGCACGAGACTCGATGAATTTGTTGCGACAACATTTCCCCGACCGCCTCATCTCTCTCAGAGGCGATCTCCAATGGCCGGCACGATCTCCAGATTTGACTCCCTGCGATTTCTTTTTATGGGGTTATTTGAAATCTCTGGTTTATGTCGATCGACCACGGACCATAGCACACCTCAAGAACAACATTCGCGACGCCATTGCCAACATACCGATTGATATGCTGCAAAGAGTGGATACGAATTTCAAAAATCGACTTCATCAGTGTATGCGCAATGGAGGTCGCCATTTATCCGATGTCATTTTCAAGACTACATGAAAAAAAAATTGGGATATTGTATTCTCGAATAAAAAAAAAATAAAACAATAATTGAAGTAATTTTGTTTTTATTGACCTTTCAAATAAGTAAGTTTCTCTGGCGCACCCTGTATATAAAAAGGTATATAAAGACTTACATTATAGGTATTTATATATCATCCTCGCCTTCGGAGCTGTCGCTAGAGTCATCTTGTAGAGGAATTACAACGGGATTTACAGGAGGCAAAACACAATATTCATTTTCTTTTTCAATAATATGCCTAGAACACTGCTTCCATAGGTCTGTGGCAGCAATATGAGATACTGCATCTCTTATTGTGGCCAATAGCGATCCACTTAATTGAGGGGTCTGATTATGTTTTCTTACTTTTTTTTTAAAGCAGCCCAGACAAACTCAATCGGGTTAAAAATGCAGTAATAGGGAGGTAGACGTAATACTTCATGGCCATTTTGCTGAAGCAGATTGTCAACAACATACTCTTTTTCAAATTTTTGTCTTTTAATAAGATCCAATAATATGGCTTTGGTTGATTTTTGTGGTATTTCCATTCCCTTATCCTTCATAAAATCAATAATGTCTTGTTTTTTGTGCCTGTATTTGGAATTTTGTTTTTCTGTCGGGAATGGTATGGCGCATTGTCCATAATAATCACTGAATTTGGGGAAATGTTTGGTATTAACTGCTGCTCTATCCACTTTTCAAATAAGTCGGAGGTCATGTCCTCATGATAGTCGGCACATGATTCTTTGATATTTTTGGCAGATAACAGCAAGGCATTAGGTATAAATCCATTTTCACTGCCAGCATGGAGAATAATGATTCGTTTTCCACGGTTGCATGGTGCATTTAAAATGCACTTGTTGCTGTCGTCAACCCAGACGTACTGCACAACATCATGGGTATCATACCACGTTTCATCCAGGTAAATCAGAATTCTTTTCTGCTCTCTATAGATTTTAACTTTGTGCAAAAATTCTTGGCGCAATCACCATTCTTTTATCTAATTTTTTGTATTGAAAACCACACAGTTTTACAATACAGTGCAGTGAGTCTAAGCATTTGTAATTATAAAAATCTTCAGGATAATCTTTTAATTTATCCCGTATCATTTCCAACGTGGGCACCAAATTTTCTTTATAAAATCCGTATATTATACGACGAATATCTTCCTGAAAACCCACGTCTATTCTTTTTAATGTTTGCCCTATGCGCTTTCTGTGGAAGGAATGGTTGACTACATCTCCCCTTTTTATAACCCGATAAATGGTAGACCGACTGATTTTTGTCAGGATACAAATTCTGTTTAAAATTTGATTTTGCGAGGAATCTGGATTTTCGTTTTTCAGACAATCATACATATTTAGGATTACTCTTTGGGTCTGTTCCTCTAAATCTTTATGAAAGAATTCTGCCTGCACAGGTTCATCAACCATCTCCTCGTGGCTTGGAGCATTTTCCCAAGGTCTCCAAAGAGCCATATTTAGGACACACAAGAACAATCAACACAACAATTAAATCAACAAGTAAACTGAGTATTCAAAAGTCAAAAACACACAAACTAATAAAATCTATGAAAAAACACGGACAGACTAAAGAAAACACGTTTATTCACCGCTACACGGCACTGGCTAAACTGTTTCAATTTTCAGTAGCCACCTGCACTTGTTCCGAGCTCTGAAATACACGCTTTCTCATTGGCTATGTCCACGCATAGGCGTGCTTTACTCCACGTGGACCGGTGAAACTGCCTTTGATCTCTTATACGGGGAATATTTGCTGCGAAATTTGGCGATTTTTGCAGCAACAGAGCGTGTTAAATATAGATATATAAAACGCACCCGGTATTTCACAGTGTTTCAAGTGACTTCAGATAAAGTATACGTCTATGATAAAATCACTACGTCAGGAACATAATAACAACAAACTTATACAGAGTGACTTCGAAGTTGAGTCATTTATTTTAACAGTGAGTAGATCTGATCAAAAGAAATGTTTTTTTCCTTTAACATTTTTCTGGTAAAATTAAAGTAACAAACTTATAGCCCTTTAGAAGTTTGAGTACCGCCCTGTCTCAATAATAATATTATGTGCTCGTGTTTGGCAACAACGGATATAATCCGCGTTATCGGTTCATCGCATCGGAAACAAAAAAGCGAAAGAATTTGAAACGTTTATCACGATGTTTTCCGTCGGTAACGCGTGAGTGAATAGTGGTGTTTGTTGCGTGGCTCAAACGAAATAAAAAATGGCACATGTTTACGAAAATGCTGAACTTGCGGACATGATTCTTTACAAAATGCTGCCGCGGCATCACGGATTTGTGCGAATCGGTTTCCCAATCGAGTGCAACCAACCCCTCGTGCCTTTGTTAATATAGTACAAAGGGCTCGTGAATCAGGAGACTTAAGACCTTACAGGGGAGGCCTGCCGGTGCTCCAAGACCGCACGATCAAATACAGGTCCGCACTGAAATACTTGTCGGGAGGATACTTTATAAAACAAGGTAACATTTTTTTTAATGTTTTTTTATTTTTACACACATATTTTGGTTTATCTTCCTTCTACAATCATTATCTGAAAATTAATGACTCAACTTCAAAGTATAATGATTTTGCGAAGTTAGGTTATTTCACAGATTATTTTTATTTTTATTTTATTTCGTGGTTTTGAGTGATACCTTAATAATAATTTTAGTGTGAAGCTTTTGTTTTGAAAAAAAACTACAATTATGAGTAGAATACCTCAAGATAGGAACACCAAAGACCAAAGTACTATTCGAAAACAACCTAACCTTTTTTGGGGAACGCCACACGGACTCTGGCGAGGGAACACGTGTGCATGCATCATGCACACATTCTGGCTCCGCCTACGAGATCCGCCGGGTGGTACCTCCTCGTTCGACAGAGCGATGCTTCGAATTCTTTAACCCGTCTGAAAAATACGTCACGGCGACTGACTTTTTCAAGTTTGAAAACCTTCTATCCGGGTACTGCCAGAACAGCACCTTTTTGATTAATATATTTTTATAAAATTACAGAAATATCTATAAACAATGTATTTGTTGTCGGTAAAAAGTTAAGATTAAAGATATATGATCAAAACCATTAATTGTGTTATGTCACTTTTGTCTAAATAACTGTCCAAACACGCGCACATTCATCCTAGTAACGTCGGGGGTTATAAAAGGAACCATATCACCACAAGCGCTCCATGAGCATATCATACGCTGTCAATTATTACATATTTGCGGTGACACGGAGTCAGACAGAGACGGCAGACGTGTATCCACAGTCACTATACAGCAATTGCCAAGGGGTCGAATTACTTAACCTCTCGAGCCAGGCATCCGAGCTTCACTCAGCAGTCCCGTTCTTTGCTACCAAATGAACGAACTCATTGCACAGTTCACTCGAATAAAAAATTGAAAACGCGCGCACGCTGTCAAAAGACGGGCACAGTCATCGCGGTTAAGTCTTTTAAGTTTCGCAAGAAATAAGTTCAAGTGATTTTTCAAACACTGGAATAGAACATTGAGTGTGAAAAATAATGGGAAGCTGACGCTCAATTCGATATCAACAGGTATTTTGTCGCTTTAAAACAATAGTAGCTTATTATGGTAGTTTAGACATTTGGAAAAGAGAATGCTTCAATTAATAAATCATCGCAACGATTTAAAAAAGTCGTATATCAGTTTGCGAGCCTATAAAGTGTCCTTACACGTTTCGTTGAGAGGAAATCATGGACATAATAGTCTACGTTATCGTTTCACGTACAAACTCTGCACAACAAAACTAACTGATGCGTTATTTCGGATATCATTTGTCAGATGGTATCAAGGAGAATCCGGTTGGACTTTGCATGTTTTTCAACGTCGACACAGCACAGACGAGGCTATACTTCACAAGGTGTAGAATATGTAAGCTTTTTAAGATTGATGAGAATAATTTATTTCTTAATGCGTCTAAGTATAGCGTAGTCAGCTTTTCCAGGAAAAAAATAAGATTAGGGATTTTTACGTAAATCGTTATAACTCAATTAAGGATTTGGGTGTACTTATTGACCATAAACTTAATTTTCCACTCCACATAGCTCAACCTGCAGAAGCTTCAGCCGCCCAGAGTCACTGTTCGTTTTGTATTCTGCATATTTATATCAGATCAAAGTTGGAATATACACCGTTTCTTTACGCGTAATCTCGAACCCAACATTCATTTCGTACCGGAAAGCGCGAAATGAACTCTCGAACCCTTTAAAAATTCAGGGCCTACTAGAAACGATTGCCCCAATTATTTTCTCTGTGAACCCAAAAACCAATCTAGACGCACATATTTATAGCCAGAAAAATTGTCATGGCCTACTGTGGAATTGAAATTTATTAGGGACTACGGATAAACTGCAATTATAGCAAAAATTTATAATAATAGAGTCACCATGAATTTGTTATCATTTTTTTTTTAGCATAAAACAAATTCTAGCAGCATTAGTATTTGAATAAAATGATTGACGATGTGAAATTATTTATATATTGTAATGTATGTATACATCAAAAAGAATCATACGGATTATTTCGGTTAGCTTTGTCGCCGCGTAATATCAGTAACCGACGGTGATGGACCGATTTTAAAAAATTGGGGAGCAATGTGCTTTGAAGCCATAGTGAATATCACCGTAAATTTGGAAAGAACCAAAGGCGATTCAAGAGGAATAAAGCAATAAACTAAAAGTATTTAACGTTATTTTCGTAGAGTGAAGTTGGTGAATGTGGAATAGGCAGGTAGAGTGGAATAGTCAGATATCTCCAAAACCAGTAGCGACACCTGCACTTCCATGGCATTATTTACTCTTGTATCAGTAGCGTAACTATCTGATACAAGCTGTTTTATCGATTAAGGAGAAGGAGCATAACCTCAAAAAAGTTGGTGAAACCGGTAAACGTGAATATTGAAACATCGGAATGGCTGCCATTTTTTTGTATTTCTAGGAAAAGTACAACTTTGTTCTAATAATTACTATTTGTTGTTAAACCTCAGATACATGCATTATCAAATTATGTGTGAATTAATTATCAAATCTATGTTTATAGATTCTAGCTATAAACTTGAGAGGGTGGAATGGTATTGTGGAATATACCAAGTGTCATATAAATCCGAACACCCAGTATAAATGGTTTTATTTTAATAAAAGTTGGTGAATGTATTTATCTTACTGTAAATAACACTCTGGTTAGGTGTTGTCAGGCATGGCTTCGAGAAGGCCGTACGCAAAGAGCAAGGAGCACTGGACGCCGCCGTAGAACAACAGACAGTGAAGATCGCCGCCTAAGATTATTGGCCTTAAGGGACCGTTTCTCCACTACCAGGTCCATTGCAAATGAATGGTTTGCAGAACACGGAAGACCTATTGGCATGCGAAGTGTTTACCGACGAATGAGAAGTTTTGGCTTGTTTTCATACCGGCCACACTGGGTCCTCCCTTTCACTCGAGAACTCCGACGTAATCGCCTTGAGTGGTGCAGACAACGGTCACTCTGCGATCAGGAATGGAACAGTATTGTCTTTAGTGACGAGTCTCGATTTTGTTTAGGCATGCACGATGGTCGTGCCAGGGTTAGAAGGCGACGTGGCGAAAGGAAGAATCCACAGTTTTTTGTTGAAAGACATGTTCATCACACTGTTGGAGTTATGGTTTGGGGTGCTATAGCTTATGGTTCCAGGTCACCTTTAATCTTCATCAGAGGTAACATGAACGCGCAGCGTTATATCCACGAAGTTCTAGAACCCCATCTTTTACCCTATCTTGACACCCTGGCAGATCCAACTTTCCAACAAGATAATGCCCGACCACATGTTGCAAGAGTCACAATAGACTTCTTTCAACATAATGATGTCACATTGTTACCATGGCCACAAAGATCTCCCGACTTATCCCCAATTGAGCACGTGTGGGATATGATGGGTAGGAGATTGCTCAATTTGCAACGTCCTCCTCATACTCTAGAAGCACTTCGAGAGGAGTTGGTGGTTGCCTGGAATGAGATACCACAGGAGGACATTGACCACCTGATCAAAAGCATGCCTAGGCGCGTTAGAGAATGCGTAGCACATTAGGGTGCATCCACACATTATTAAAGGTCAAAGGGCTTTAAAGCAGTGCAATCATTTTGAAATTTTTATCGTTTACTTATTATGCTTCATTAAGTACTTATACAAAATTTTATTAAAATAAAACCATTTAAACTGGGTGTTCGGATTTATATGTCACTTAGTATATGTCCAAACATCAACCATACGAGTGTTCCACATTACCGGGCCTACTGATTAAGGATACTGAATTTGTTTATGTTTAGAAATAAAAGGACACAATTGGTCGGAAAGTAATATGTTATTCTACTATTCAGTAGCATTCCACATTACCATACTAATTTTCCATGATTACATATTACACGCTTCGCATAATTTCATTTTTGCAAATGCGACCTAAATTACTCCAGCGACATGACAGAACCTCACAGATATCGGAACTACTTGTTTAATTTGAATGCCTCAAATTAGTATATTCACCAACTTTACTCTACTCTTCTTAACTTACAGTATTCAAAGGATTTATTAGGAGGCTAAATATATTGACATCCCAACTGCCCACGAAAAACAAAAAAAAGTATTGTGATCGCAGTTGAACAAAAGAAAATAAATTGGATTTGATCTACACAACTCACGTTTCAAAATTAAAACGGAATTTAATGCATATTTAGCAAGATTTTTTGTACAATTTTGGCTTTTGGCGATTCAGTTGTAACTACAAGTTGCGAAAATAGAAATTTTGGCTAGAAAAACTTCAACGTTTAAAGGCGAGAGTATCCTGCAACGTGAAACCATGACCAGTTTTTTTTTGTAAATCGAATGGGTAGATTACGAATATGATGTCAATTTATCTCTGGAATATATTAATGATCCCCTCATTTTTTATGGCAATACTCGAAATCTGCGTCCCAAATTACCCCAATATGTACCGTGTGTCGTAATTACAGATTACGAAAATTTTGCCACAAAAATCTTCAAAGCTTAGAGGATGAAATACCCTTTACACTCTTGCGAGGGGAAAAAAGAAGAAAATGAGAAGCAGATTAGTGTGAGATGAATCACCTTGTCATTTAATCGTATTACGTTGATGTTGTCCCATGTGTTTCAGAATGCAGCTATCAGGAGGTCTTCGTTAGGTCTATCTTCGTTGCTCTGCCTTGTTACTAAGTACTAGTGCCGCAGGAGTACATTTGACCTCCTGCTGCTCAAGTGCTTATCAATGGGTACAGACGCTCTTCGTCAACTAACGAAGCTGAAGATTCTAGTTTTAAGGTTTGGTCTGTGTATCTTGTGTTGGATCGATTGAATAAAAAAGTGCACGCTCTAGCTTTAACCTGATTTATTTTTATTTGGGATAAAAGTAGGAAACCATACATACGTTTACTCACCAACTTCATTGATTAACGGCCCCAGTGATCATTATCGGTTTGTTCGTACATTAGTCAATACTTTCCTATCAAGAAAATATAGACTTTTAATGAACTGTCAGTTAAACTAGATATCCTAATACTAATAACTACTTTATTGTTATTTATAAAAAGTATCAGGAATTCTTCGACCAAAAATTTCTTGCTAATATGACTTTTCTAATAATTATATATTTCAAATTGCCATCTTATATCGGGTTTTATTCCCGTAAATAACAAATTTATTAGAAACTCCTCTGTATAACAATTAACAAGTTTTACTAGAATAGTAGTGCCACATAGCTAATAAGCCTTGGGTGACATACTGGAAATAAGAACGGTGCTTTTTGGTCTTTAATAACCACCTGAATATACTTTGTACAAATGCTCCTGAAAAATTTCGGAGGCGATAACGACGTCTCTGAACGCGAGAGTTCAAGTAGAATATGAGTTTCTGTCAAGCGCGATAATTTTTGCGAGCGACTGAACATCGTATCGACCAGCGTTGCCAGACGTACGATAATTATCGTTTCTGTACGATAATTTCAAGTACTGTACGATGTACGATACTATGTGTAGGATAATAGCTGAATGTACGATAATTTTGCGAATGAGCTTTTTTACCCGCAGATGTTGAATCAATGTTACAACTACGTTCAATTAACACCAGCAAGCAGCTGTCAGTGTTGCCGCTTGGTAGACAAGCACGCGTACCCCACTCTGTATAATGGGTTGCCTAGCATCACGCGGACTATCTCGGCAAACATCAACTGGAAAATCCTGTAGAAAGTTAAACTAATGGTATATTCCAGAGATAAAATAAGGTACAGTAGCGTCATCTATGAAAATTTGTCATCTCTGTTGCTCTATTTTCTATACGGTGAGGTTCAAATTTCACTGTATATACTTTTTAGTATCTCATAGATGGCGCTGTAGTCAAAACTATTTTAACCTATACACCTAAACATACGTTGCTTACGAACTGGCGATTTTCTGACATAAGTTAAAGTTAGCTTCCATTAGCTTCTGACCTGAGCTAAGTTGTTGATCGTAAGCACGATTTCAAGAAGAACGTACCATACCTATCAACTGACAAAGAGCGAATAATAAGATAATAATCAGTGTGTACGTTTTGTGATTTATTATTAATGATAAACTTTAATTCGTATTCCTCCATAATGAATCACTAAATAGAGACTACCTATGAGAAATTATTTACAAACATTAAAGATACCCAACCTCAATTATGAACGTCAAACATTCAAAAACGTCGTGTTTGGGGCCAACTTAAGATATCTCAACGAAAATCCGGGTGTCTTAACAGCGGGAAGGGGAGAGGTAAGATTCTAACCAAGTTGTGTCAAATCTTAAGTGTCGGTCAGTTAGTTTTATAGGTCAGAATGTGTTCGTAAGCAACTATACACATGTAGTTCCAACGCAACGTTGTCATCTATGCATAAAGTATTATATTTGGCACAAGTTAGTTTGTCTTGGAAAAAAATTGGCTACGACCATGTATAACAAAGCAACAAAAGAATTAAATTGATCATCTCAGTCAAACAGGCTCGTACAATTATTAGTCCATATTCCACAGATTTAACAACATTGAGATCTAACTTAACGCCCTACCGACTATCCAGCAACGTGGCAATGCAGCTCGACATATACGCGGATTCTATACACGCGTCATCATTCAATGATTCAGTTATCCTCAGCATTCGAAGCATTTTTTGTCGAGCGTACAGTTTTTTCGTCCTTGCATTAGTAGTGATGAGCTTGTGAAAAAATTTCATTAAAACCCGAGCGGTACTTTTCAAGTTATAGACAGACCAAAGATTATCGACAGACATACCGACGGAAATCAGTGACTTTGGCTTTCGTTCTTTATCATCCAAAAAACTATCGCATTTTCCAAATTTTTCGCGATTACGATACTTCCTCGCCAATGACGTAAGAAGTAAAAACTAATCAGAATATTTTTTTCAAAGCGGATGCGATTACACTTCCTGAGCTATACTTCTTGTTTATATACTTTACTACTGAAGACACAAGTGGATAAAAATGTTTTGTAACAAAATCACTGTATGGAATTATTGGGACTTTTTACTTTAGTGAAAATATTTAGTTTAATTAGTTTGTTATTAGCTTGTTTTTGCTACAAAGTAATTACAGAATGAAATAATCACTTCTTAAGGTTAGTTTAATACAATAAAGCAATTTTTAAAAAAATGTTACATGACACCTTTATCACCTTTGATTTTTCACAAGTAAAAGCACACACTTATTTTTATCCATCTGACTTAATGCGTGTTTTAAATAATACAACTGCTTTATGTAAATAAATATATTGTATAAAATTTTTATTAAAATGGCTTTCACAACACACAATGTTTTGGTCTGCAACTAGAATAGTGTAAGCTTAACATAACGATTACTTTTTCAAGTTGATAACATGTCTATCTATAGGGAAGTTTCTTTTGCCTTTCAGCACGGATCCTTGAATTTTCTGAAACAAACAAAAAATCGATTAGAGTGAAATTCCAAAAATACAATGTATGTATACCCTGTACATTTAAAGATATTCAATATACCTTTGCCATCATGTCTCTGATAAACCTGTCAGCATTCTTAAGTTTTAGTTCTTTGTAATGCACTGCTTTTTGCTTCACTTCGGGTAACTTTTTATAATTCCTTTTAGTAATTTCCTTCATCTCTCTTTCCGAAAACAGCCTCGTTTTTACTGAAAAAAATTAAAAACACATTTATAATATTCATACTACAAAATAAGTCTCAAAAACCTACTGTTAGGATCAGTGGTATGCATATTTTCTTCGAAGAACCTCAATTTGATCTCATCTTTATCCTTTATCCTGTCCACCTTTGCGTTATTCACAACGTTTCTTCTGTACTCCGCCGAATTTATAAAATCAGGCCTATTCAGTTTCAAATATTCCTGAAAAATAAAATTAAATGTCAATCGGAAGGTAACAGAAATTGCAAATTTATTTTTTTGTGCATGTCAAATGTTGTCAATTAGGGGCGATTTGGTGTGGCCGGCTCGCTCTCCCGATTTGACCGCTTGTGATTTTTACTATGGCGTTTTTTGAAATCCCGTGTTTACGAGAACCGTTCAAGGATCCTACAAGATTTAAAGACCGATATCCCGGAAGAAATTGCTAACATAACGCCTGCTATGCTGCAAAGACTCAGTGTATGGAGAATCGGAGATGTCACCTATCTGACTTGATCTTCAAAACTATGTAAAAGGAAAATTTAGGTATGCGTCTACATTAAAAAACAAATAAAAATGTTTTGATGCATACAAAGGGTTTTATTGAGTTTTGAAAAAAGTTGGATTGGAACTTGACGTCTCTTTTATTACCTGCAGCGACGACGGTTTACTTGGCTTATCCTGAGAATCACCCGTACTACTATCTCTCTTAAAAGTGCCATTCGTGGTTCTAGATTCTGTAATATTCGAATTCGTGTTCCCAGATTTATTCGTATCAGGCGAATCCGTTTTGTCACTACTTATCACTGCCTTCGTATCGAAACTACTTTTTCTCTGGAGATTTTCTCTATCTTTGAACTTTTTCTTATTGTACGGACAAGGAACTTTAACTCTGATCTCTTCCAGGGGCTTTTTTCTCCTTTTTTTGACTTTGAATTTATCGGGAGGCTCGCATTCCAAGGTCAAAGTATAGGCTATTCCACCCTTAGCTTTCGAGGTTTTCCG
The DNA here is from genome assembly GCA_963669975.1 of Acanthoscelides obtectus. Lineage (NCBI taxonomy): Eukaryota > Metazoa > Arthropoda > Insecta > Coleoptera > Chrysomelidae > Acanthoscelides > Acanthoscelides obtectus. The sequence continues at coordinate 6,284,474 of CAVLJG010000005.1, forward strand.
AAGTCTATTTCTACAATGTGAGCAGTAATCGGAATGTTTAGACCTACAAAAATAAGGCAATTATTAGTATAATTATTGATTTACATTTCCAACCCAATATGTAATGCTCACCTATAAGGCTTCGTGCATGTACAAAAATCTCCAGCAGACTCAGTTCTGGTAAGCGTGCTGGATGGTCCTGGCGTAGAACTTGACAGCGACTGCTTGTCAGGCCCACTGTAACAGATCGAGGTCAATATTGGCCTTTTTTTCACGCAATGGCAACACAGGAAATACTCCCTGCTGTTATTGGTGAAGACAGAGACATTATCAGATGTGGTGCGCCTATCACAGCAGATGCAGGTCAGTAAGGATGGAGGTATAGTATAGGAACGAGGAGTCGACGTTGTAGTAGTTTCTGTGGTACCTGAAAATCAAAATTGGTCAGATAATTATAAAGGGTGCCTCAATATGTCTGTTTGTAGTTTTTGAGCCATTTTTCAACAACTTTTAGTTGAAGAATGGACATCTGCAGAAACACTGTCTTTCTCCAAAATTGCTGGTTTTATTTAAAAATAAAATCCCGAAATAAAACATAAATAATGGCATATACAAGTAGCAGTAACAATGTGACAAAAATTCTATGGCTGTGTTTCCAAAACTTGCTAGAGAAAAAAACGGTTTCTGAATGTACTCACCATTAGAAGAAGCGCTATAATGTCTGTACGAACTTTCATCTGGATTGTCAGTCTTCCTCTTCTGTGCAGCCTCATCCTCGAGGTACACCCTATCCGTGAATCCACATCTACAAGTCCCAATCGTCCGTTTCTCAGTTTCCACGCTCTTGCTTTTCATAGTAGCTCTTTTCCTTCCAGCTGTCTCAGGCTCAGATGCTCTTTCATCCAAAATCTTCACTCTACCTCTCTCTCTATCCGTTTCTATTCGCTTATTCTTCATGGTCTTGACACGCCTCGTAGCCTGTTCGGAACCCTCACTTGACGTTTTTCGCACTCTCTGCGTACGACAGGCGCACATGCAACCCACACCTTTCAAACTGCTTTGAAGTTTGCTTACTTCAGAATCAGATCCGACGAATTTGATTTTTTTTCCACTTGTCGATCTAGGATATGTATTAGCTTGAACTTTCACGTCTGTATATGTAGTTAGTTCTATCTCTTTCATCGACCCACCTTTTGGTTGAGTTTGGGTATCCACTGACTTTTGTCCAGCCAAAGCTTGAGCTACTTTGCGAGATGTTTTTCCATCTTCACTTGTTTGAGTCTGATACTGTCTTGCACCTCGAATGCCTCCATCAACTGGATGACCTAAACTACTAGTTTGAGTTTGACCATCTTTTTCAAAACGGTGGGCACCGGTACTTGCTGAAAACTTTGGTACTCCAGCCTGAGTTTCACCAACTTGCACAACCTTGCTCGCTGACCCTCTGGTACCTACCGTTTGGGTTCCGCCAACTTTTTGCAAATCGTGCAGAGGCTGAACCGCAATACTTGAAACTCTAAGCTTTTCTGTCTGACTCTGACCAATAGTTTCATACCTCTCCGCCTGTACAGCTTTGTTTGCTGGATCTCTAACTCCTACAGTTTGACTTTGAGCTTCCTGTTGATAACGTTCACTAGGTTGAGTTGCTTTAACTGAAATATGTAACATGTTTTGCGTTTGGGTATGAGCATATTGTTCTTCTACCTTAGTTTGTATGGTCCTCGTAACACTATCTCTAAATACTGGAATCTGTATGAAAGAGCTTCCTTGATCTCCGACTACACCTTGGGAAGATTTGTCCAAAGAACCTTGGCGCGGTCGCGTTTGAACATCAACATCTTGAACTGAACGTGTGGTCCTGTGATATCTATATGTTGCTTGAGTATTGAGTCCATGGACATGAGGCGCTTGAACTGAATGACTGGCCCTCTGATCTATGTACGAGGCTTGAGACCCATCATTTTGCACTTGTGGTGTTTGTGCAGATTGAGGAACTTTTGGCTCTATAAAATCTGCATAAGAACCTTTAGGTGTAAGTACGTTGACTTGCGTACCTTGATCTTGGTCACGACTTACTTGAACTCCCTGAGTATTTTTCATTGCGTTTTCCTTTAATATCTGAACTTGAACACCTTGCTGGTGCTCCTGCGGGATCTGAGTTGTTTGAGCAACTCTCTGGTTTTGACTTCCTGTTTGGGTAGCTTTAACCGCATCTTTCGTCTGCGTTTGAATTTGAATATCCCGTTCTGCGCGATCAGTTTGACTCTCCCTTGCATCGACATCTTGAAGAACATTAACAGCTTGATTCTTGCTTCTCTTCTCCGATTCTGGAAACTGGTAAGCTATAGTAGCCTTAGAGCGATGTATTTGGCCATTATTATTTACCCCAGCGTCTCTGACATTGCTCACAACGCGTTCTAAAGTTTGCTTAGCATCGGATTGGGTACCTTTATCCACATTTTCTCTTGGTGTTGTATTGACGGCCTCATCTGAAACCTCTCTCAAGACAGGCGGCGTGTACACTGGTAACGGCTCAACTACTACCAGTTCGTAACTGAGATTTTCTGGAGCACAAGCCATTGTTTCTTGATCTGCCTTTTCACAACCATGTTGGATGTCCACATGATGGTATTCAGGTCTTCTTGGAGCGTCTATACCTCTATGCATCATAGCCTTAACTTCACCACCGGTTGCTTGATTTTTAACGTTAGTTGGTTCAGTCTGAGAACCAGTTTGCTGATGTGCTGCTTGAGGAAACGTATTGGAAGCTTCATCTTTTAAATTGAATGCGCTACTATCAGTTTGTGTCTTGGTTTCAATGATTTTGGCTTGTTCACTTTGAATTGCTCGCGACTTGCTCTGAATTACGTTCGTTTGGGCAACGTTTTCTACTAGGTCCACAGTGTTTGTAGCAGTTGCTTCATCCTGATCACCAAGTTCTCGTCGATTTGTTTGGTTGCTCTTACTGTCAACTTGTCTATTATCAATTTCAAACGACATGTCACGTTGAGACCTCGCTTGTGAAAAATGTACTTTCTTGTCAGTTTGCAACTGTTTGTCTCCGCCTGATCGCACCTCAACCTGAGCTTGCATTGTTGCATTTTTGCATATGTATTTTGGTCCAAACGAGCACTGAATTGGTATGGTTTGGCCAACGTCAAAATGTTTAACCAGTTTCTGTACAAAAGCGCATGTGCCTTCTGTAGAGGTACATGAGCAATTTTCGAAAACTCTTTTTAAAGAGTTGTACTGTTCTGCAGATTCTTTGTACTTTGGACATATTTTGGACGAAGTAGAAGGTCCAGGTGATTTAGCAGGTATAAACTCTCCAAAATACGAATCTTTACGAATCACGCAGCCACAAGGATACAAGTTACATTCCGAACATTTCTTTCGAATCGCACCAGTATTTTTTGGACAGACACAAGGCGACTTATGACAAGTTATACATATTTCGGAGCTTTGCGCATCTCGAGTCTCTTTGCCAGTTTCAGCTACAAATACTTTAGCCTGAGATTCCACATTGCATATGCAAGGTGACTTTTTGCAAGTTTCACAAAATGTTGTCACTTTAATATTCATTGTGGTATCGCTAGATACAATTTCTATATCTCCAAGTACTTGTCTAGGTCTAGACGCCATATTATCTTCTTCAACAATGTATTTTTTGCCATCTAACATATATCCTCTAGGTTCTCCATCTTTTGGACCAAACTGCGTTTGTATCACGTATTTTTTAGGCTTTCGTTCACCTGGAGGTACATTTTGCTCCGATACCCGATACACTGAGGTAGTTTTGTGCGATGCACTGCTCCTACTTCCACTGCTAGTCCCAGATTGCTCGGGTTCGTTGGGGATATTTTCCAGCAAATTTTTCAATTTCCCCAAATGCGAAATTTCATTGTTAATCCAGTTAATTTGGTATGCTCTTTCTTTTGAAGCCCAGTTTGTCAAATAGTCACCGTCTCCCGCAAATCTTTCTGCTTCAAACATTTTTTCAGAAACCGTCTTGTCATCTTTCCAGTCTTGGTACGATTTCAGACTTGAAGCTGATTGGTAGTTTTTCTCCAAACTCGCGTTGTCACTGCTCTTAGATTTGCTTGATTCGGTATCTTTATTTACAGAAAATTCATTATTAGTCAGCGTGAAAAGATTTTTGCGCATATCTCTGGCGTCTACCGGTATTATTTCAGTTGGGCTGGTGAGATTTTCTGTTACATGGACGTCCTGATAACAAACGTCTGATTTTGAAGGCCTCTTTTTCTCTTGATGAAATATGTTTGCTTGTGATTGCTTTTCCCTTGGTGAAGATTTTAGATTCTTTTGGTGGAAAACGTCTGTATCTGATGACTTTTTTCTTGGAGATAACGATGGAGGCTTGCTAGCGGGAATCCAAGAAAAATCAGTGGGATGTAAGGAAGGTTTTTGAAGAGGTTCAGATGATGTTTCAGTACTAGGTGTGTTTTGCTGAAGATTTTTAGGTATTTCAGATTTTTTTGGGTAGAACAGATCAGAGCTAGTGCTAGATTCTTCCATGAACTTAGACTCTGAAATCTTCTTTATGAGTTTTTTTATATATCGTTTCTTTGTAGCTGGATCATACTTCTTTGATTTGATCAACTTTTGTAACAGATGAATACTTTTCTCTACCTCTTCATTACCCAAACAATTTTCTGAACTTTGAGAATCACTGCTAGCATTTAGCGTTTCTAATTTGTGTTGGCCGGCACTTTTTTTGACATCCACATACAGTTTTTCAGATTCCACATCTCCCTCTGAGCTATCGTTGTTTTTTGGGGATGCATTTCTTCCAGATATATACTCAAAACTGTCACAGTTTGACCCCATTACATTGGAACCTGTTTGACTGCTACTCTCATTTTTGTTATCAGCATGTTTGTAATACAAAACAGACTGATTCAAGCTGTTTTGGCTTCTTGCTATTATTTTTATCAGCTCTTTTTCAGATATTTCATCGGTTTGTATAGCGACAGTGGATTGTTTAACAGTCGCGGCCTTTTCTGATTTTGTTTTCTGTTCACCAGTACACTCTACGCTGATGGGTTTTGTCAGGCAAAGCGTTACCACCTTTTGGCTGGGCTTGGTAACTGTCTTACTATCTTCAAGCTCCTCATTTTTCATAACTTCCACCTTTTGATTTGAGTTAACAGTTGTTTTGCTATCTTTAAACTCATCGTTTTTCAGTGCCTCAACTTGTTCTGAAAGTCGTCGAACAGGTTTTTTAGTGTTTGGAAGAATGGGTGTTTGTAAATACTGAGCAAGCAAGTTTTTCTGCGCACTATCTTCATGTGGAGTAGAATGGGCATCTGGTAAACCTATTTTTTGTTTCAAGTATGACAGCGTGCCCATGAAGTCTAGTATGTTTCTTGTACTACTAGAGGTCGTGTGTGAAGATGATGCAGGAACTAGTTTTTCATCCTGTTTGCTTGAACCTGAACTCGAACTAGGATGAACCTAACGAAAAAGTGATATTATTAAATTACTATCTCTTTTGAACAAAATATTTCAAATCCATATCAACATCAACAATGATGAACATATTCTATCAAAATATATCCGACACGGGCGTCTGCAAAAGCGGGGAGCGGGAATTTACAAGTAGAAAAACTTTTTAATAGGAAACAAGATACAAATTATTAAATAAAAACTCTTGTTGCAAAAACTTAGTGTCTAGCAGTTTTGCAGTTTCTATGTTTTAGAACATACTAGAAAAAACGGTTTTGCCAAAAACATCGCTACAGACATACAAATGACTCGAGCAGGTTCAAACTTGTACTGAAGATGGATCACATGTAACCCTGCCTCCCATTCAAGCCCGGCGCCTTCAGTGTTGCCAGATCAAATGCTATGTTGCCAGTCATCATTACCTGATTTACAGACCTCATATAAATAAAATAAGTTATTAAGATGGCAACAGTTTAATTTTGGAGGATGTTGATTGCTTATTATTATTATTTTTAAATACAATATTTTTTCTCAAAAGTGTCCTCATATGTTTTACCTGTTTGAACCCCCTCCCCCTTTCCTATGGACTTCTTGATACCCAACCCAAATGAAAGCAGTGCTTGTGCAAAAATATGCACATAACCTGTGGCAACATCTTTAGTTGTCAGCATTTCCAAATTGTGGACTAGTGTTGCAGAATATGGGATTTCTTTTTCCATAAAGAAATTCTAAGAATATGGAATCTTAGGAATAATCATGAGGATGAGGTGGCCTATCCATGGAAAGTTGATCTTATATTTGAAAATAAGCAATCTACTTTAAGTGGAAAATGGAGTCTATTATAGTAGCTTTCAATATTGCAATCTAACTTGGATGATATGAAGGGAATTGAATGTGTATCCTATGGTTGGATATCTTCTTGAAAAAAATGTTAAATAATGCTAATACTTGAAGAGAAAAAATAAAAAGTAACATGTATACTGATATAATTATTCTTACCACTAAGGCCCGTATCGTCAGTCGTCCCTACAATTGTAGGGCGCGTTTATGGCCTCCTTGATTGTCATACTCCTTTCTCTCCTTCAAAAATTTCTAGATTACACTTGTCCCGTGTCAGTGTCAGCGCTCTCCTATCTTGAAGATATGTTTTCTTTTTAAATTGTAGGAAATTTCAGGCTGATAAAACATGATACAACTCAAAAGCAAGCACAATTTGATGCAAATAGATGTTTGTGACATAACCTCAAAATATAGCGCTGACACGAAGAAGTAGAAAACTATGACAATCAAGGAGGCCATAAAGGCGCCCTACAATTGTAGAGACGACTGACGATATGGGCCTAAGTGGATATTTGCAGTTTTGTTTTCACATAATTTCTCATAATTTTTTCACTATTTGTACCTTTTTCTCTATGTTTGATGCAGATGAAGATGATGATAACAGCTTCTTCTCCTCCTCACATAGTGAAGATGTACTGCTTTTTGGCTTTCCTGCATTGTTTTCAGATGAAGATTCAACAATTATAATTTTGAGCTCAGACCCGCTGGAAGAGCTTTGATCTGTGTCAAACGAAACATGAGGTGACTTAGGAATGTCCAGCAGGGCAGGCAATGAGGAAGTCCTCTTCAATTTAGTTGCTTCACAGTTTTCGTAGCCTATGTCAGCTCCATTGTCCCATTCGAGCTTTTTATTAGACAAGTCACTGCTTGCCCGGGAGGTTTCGCCTTTTTCAGCACACGAGATTACTATCAGGGGGTTCTCCCGTAGCTCATGTTCGCTATCGCTCTCTCCTCTGATCTCTGGCAGGTAAGACACCGAGCTGCCACTGAAGTACCTCGGTAAGTGTCTATTTCTGGAAAACCGCTGATAATACTCCAAAACATGCGTGGAAATTGCCTCCTCGTCATCTTTAGATCCAGAAGCCATCTAATCACTGGAAAACTGCAAAATTTCCATCGTGTTTACGTTTTGAAACGCCACTTCAAATTTTGTCAGATGGGATTTGGGATGTAAATATAACCTCAATTAAGAAAAATACAAGACTTGAAAGCTTGATATAATCGAAACCGGAAGAAGTACTTACGTGATGATATCGCCTTTATTTCGGATGCTGCATTCCTTTTCTCAAATAATCAACGGAATTAAAGGTAATTGAGAATAATCACTAAATTCCTTGTTTATTTACACTTTTGCACCGTTCCCATTTGAAATCATGTTTGTTCCACGGGTAGAACGGATAAACTGAACCGTTAATAGTGGACAACTGAAGTGTCAGCTAGTTCACACAAGTAATGGGCAGCGTTGCCACATATTAAGCATTTGGAAAGATGGATCAATAATAAGTGTTAACACTCATGCCAAATAGTGGTACTTCTTGTGTAAAAACATCTTCATACTCCAAAGGATAGTCAGAAAATAGCCTAGAGACTTGAAAATAATTGACTGAGTTCAGCCTTGGTCTTTTTCTGAAATATAAATTGACTAGATATTTTTCCTGAGAGCCGACACGTATTCACGATCCACCTTAAAATTGCAACTTGGCAGAACTGTACAAAGAATGACTCGTCGTACCTCAGGATAGGCAATAACGGAAAATGGTTAAATGGAACAGAACTCATTTCAAATAAATACACGTCAGAATTTAAATTTGAAATATTTCAGTTAAGAGGCAAAATTTCAGTTAAAAAATAAAATGATTTCTTTCAGTCCCGATTCGATTGAAGACACATACTTGCGGCCATGCTACTGTACAAGTTATGACGAGTATGGTGCTGGAGGTGGTGCTGGTAAGTAAAAACATTGTTTTTGAAGATATTTTTACATCAGAGAGCTAATATGGCTGATTCACTCCACGAATCTTTAGTTATTCGAACTTGTCAGAAATTTTTTCAATTTACAGAAAAAAATTATATTTATGCGGAAGGCACAGAAAGAGATAAAGGTCTGGCAGACAGCAGCGAAGAAATCTGCGAAAATGTTTGGTACGAGTCGAAACCACCAAGGCTGTTTGGCAAAGAAGTAAAACCGTATGTAACTGCTAGACAGGTACCTAATGAGTTACCAGATACGCAACGAGCTTATTTAGCTCGCGATTCAAAAACGATGTTTTCGTTGCACGCGATTTTTTGTCGCGCAAGACATGAATCATCATCGTGTTTTGAAAAAGTTTACCCGCGATTTGCATTCACCGAAAATGTCAGCATTGCGACAATAATTAAAAGCATTCGTTTAATTTCATTTCCAGTTCATTTCTCGTTTTGGGCCCCATAAATTGATCGCTTAAATCACACATCTATAGTTTTTTCTTTTCCGTTTAGGGTTATTACATAAGAGGGTGCTCGTATACATAGACATAAGAGTGTGCATCATCAAAAAAATCTAATTTAGTATATTGCTGAAAATGTATGAAATTGGCTACTTCAAGAGTTCTGTGTTAAAAACAGAATATGCTACACACCTCTACTACGAGGGTGGTCCCAGGAGTACCTGACCTAGAGATGGCGATAGTTGTTTGAAAAATATCATTGTATTAGAAAGTATGCAACCTATAAAGCATGTGTGTCAAGTTTGAAGACGCCACGTTGTTTAGTATTTGTTTGGCAGCCATCATCTGAACGTTTTCAGTGAATTTGTGAAAATGGAGATAATTGGTCATCGTTATGTGGTACAATACTTTTATTTCAAAGGCCTCAGCCCAACCAATATAAAAGCTGAACTGGATTCTACTCTGGGCGAGCCTGCTCCTTCGTTTACAACAGTAAAATATTGGGTAGCAGAGTTTAAACGAGGCCGTATGAGCTGATAATTTTCATTGACTATCTTGAAAAAGGTAAAACTATCAACGGCGAGTATTATGCGAACTTATTGCAACGTTTGAGCGATGATATCAAGCACCACCTCACAAATCCGTTACTGCAATGGCCAAAATTAACGAATTAAAGTTTGAATTGCTACCTCATGCACCCTATTCACCAGATTTAGCCCCCTCGGATTATTTTGTTTCCAAACTTGAAAAAATGGCTCAGTGGTCAAAGATTTTCCAATGATAAAGAAGTGATGTCGGCGGTTAATGTATCGAACTTATTGAACATCGCTGAGAAAAGTGTATAGACCTCAAAGGAGATCATGTTGAAAAATAAATACATTTTTTTACAAAATTTTTGTTTTCTTCGTTGGGTCGGGTACTTCTGGGACCACCCTCGTACATTCATATACGGGACCAATTTCACGACGAATTTCATATATTTCAGCAACAACCTAACAACTTAGTTTTGAATACTCTCGATGGTACTCTGAACCCTGAATTACCTTATAGACTCCAATAACTTCTGAAGTGATGATTATTTTTTTAAGGTGTATATAACAAGAATAATGCTAGAAGGTTCAAGGGCTACAGACATCAAGGATGAAGAAGACGAGAAGGAGCAAATAGCAAAAGCTGTCGTTGGTGTGAACAAGAAGAAAAACGCTGTCAGGGTGCTGTCGCAAGGCAATGTGGAACTAGGATAGAAAGTTATCTATAGCTAAGAAACTTGGAATCAATTATAAGATTTGAATGAAAGTAAAATTATAGAATCATTTGTCTGGAAATTGTTTTTTTTTCATTACAGAAATACGGAATGTTTAGACTGCGAAAACAAAAAGTTCGTCGTTTTTGCCTAAAAAACATAAAAAATCGCTTTAAAATAAACTAATCTTAAAATACTCGTAGGAGTCTTGTAGATCAAGACTTCAAATTTATTTCAGATATTTGGTGACCTTAACATTATAATTTTTAACAGTGTTCAAGCATTTAGTATACCGCACGGCAACCATTCTCCAGTTATAACCGTTTTAATGTCTGAAAAAGCCTAAAAATGGGTGTATTGTTTTGCGGGGTCGAAAATAACATATATTTCGCATTTTTTCAAATATTGCATCGCTTATATCTCGAAAACTATCAACTTTAGAGAAAACTTCTAAAGCACCTTTTTTGTTGAGAATGCCCCAAAATACCTAAAAGCACGTTGACCTGAGCGAAAAAAAGATATTTTTGGAATTTGCTGAAAAAAATTGTTCAAAAAATTTTGACGCAAATTTGATCGCGGCAACATGCAGATTCGTTAAAAAGGCCCCTTTGTGAATAAGATTATGCAAAAAAACGAATCAGAATATTTTTCTCATCTGATACGAAAATATTGCCTGATTGCCTGGACTAACAGCACTTCACAGTTTTTTGACGGTTCCACTTTTTTTCGTCGTTTTATATAGGATCAGATCTACTATAACTGGTGGTGATACTACGAAAATGGAAGAAGTGATTCTCTCAGAAAATATACGTCATTTAATATATTTTTTATTTTTTACCACAGTTTAGTACAGTCGCGAAAAACCAAAAGTTCGCCAATTTTGGCAGGAAAAAGGTTGAAATCGCATTAAAATAAACTAATCTCAGAATATTCTTCAAGGTCTATTAGAGCAAGGTTTTACCTTGAAATTAGAGACTCGATCTCGAAAATTTCAATTTTTAACCGAGTTTTGAAGCATTAAATACTCCCAGATCAATTTCAACCAATTTTTTTTGAATACATTGCGACTTTTTTCACATACGATTTTTTCTCAGGTTTTTTGAATCATTCCGAACATAACAGGCTTTCATTAACTTTTCTCTAAAGCTGACCGTTTTCGCTTTATAAGCTTTTTAATGTCTGAAAAGCACCAAAAATGGGAATATTCAATGCTTAAAAATTCTGTTAAAACTTATAATTATTTATATCGCCAATTGTCAGAATTAAAGATTCAGCTTTGCCCTATAAGACCTTGAAGAATATTTTGAGATTAGTTTTTTTTTATACTCCAACTACCACGAAGGCCTAAGGCCTAAACACCCATTGGGTACCGTGGGGCTATAGGGGGATACAGGGGAAAGGGGGGACGCCACACGGACTCTGGCGAGGGAACACGTGTGCATGCAACATGCACACATTCTGGCTCCGCCTACGAGATCCGCCGGGTGGTACCTCCACGTTCGACAGTCAGAAACCGTCTACCACCTACGGACGGACTCGACGGGACTCGAACCCGCACAGCGCACGGCGACTGATCAGGAGGCCGAAGAGTCTACTACTGCGGCCACCGCTGCTGCCTTTATTATTATTATTATTATTTTAATTCTATTTTTAGCCTTGTATGCTAACCCAAAATTGGTGAACTTTTTGATTTTCTCAGACTGTACTTCTTGAAAATCAGAGAGCAAAGTAATTAACAAAAAGTAACACTTGTCAAGTTTTTTACTTACAGCTTTAGGCGCAAAAAGTCAGGGAGAGCCTCCATTCTCAGCAAGAATTTTTAGCCGATCTAAAATGGCATTTAAAATGAATTTATAACCCAAAATTGCATCCTTTTTCATAAATTTGAAAACAAAACTTGTAACACATTTCCTGATAATTCGTGTTATTCAAATAGTTTAAATGAAATATAGCTAACAATCTCAAAGGAAGCCACCCTGAGCAAAACAAAGCATGTCATTTCCAACAGAGTGAAAAGCATGCGGAAAACCAGCTGAACACGTGATTTGCAAGCTCCCTTGATTTGGTTGAATCGACAACGGCAGAAAGTTAAAATTTCGTCTGATCTAGCGTCATCGTTGTGGAATTCCTGGTTATAAACAGTTTAACGTCAAGCGCGTGATTCAAGTTCTGCGTTACGTTCAACATAAACGTTTCATCACAAAATTAACTTCGTCCTTAGAGAGGAGACGGTAAGCTCCCGCACTTTTTCTCCAGGTATTTATCCAGAGAAAGACCCTGGAAGCGACTTTTCTATCAAGGAAAAACGCAGTTCCTCGAACACACTTTGTATTACTTATTCTACTCCTTTGTTTTCATCTGTCTTATGTATTTGTTCCTGATGAAGTTAAATCTGTAGAACTCTGTATAGATTTCAATAACTACGGGCAATTCAAGGGAAAAAAATAAAACTGATTAAAAAATAATAATTTATTTCAACAATAATACATCAATAAAGGAAACATCCTGGTACGCGTTAAAACCCAACGAGTGACTGCTCGAAAAAAGAAAAATTGTAGATATATCGGTAGATAAAAGTATGTCGATTGGAGTTGGAAATAAACGAAACGACTGATCGCTTTCGGGTATGGTTTTAGAGGTACGTGAGGCCGCTGGAGGCTGCATGGGCCATCAAAGTGTTGGCGGCCTGCTGTGTTTCCAGAAGTATCCGGGTTTCGTTCATCCACTGGCGAGCTACGCACCTGGGGGCGCCTTTTAAAAGGTTCATGTAGCGGAGTGTTTGAGCGAAATCTCCCCTGTCTAGCCAGTACCTAACAGGACAAAAAAATCGATTTTATAATCTGTAGAAGCACTACGCCAATGATTTTGTATCAAAAATGGTGTTGTTTACATCATCTCTGTAAGTTCCACGACTTCGCTGACTTTCATAGAATCAAAAAAAAAAAGAATGGAATAAGTCAATTCAAAAAATTAAATGAAATCGAACATTGTCTTTACAGAGTGTAATTCACTTGATCGCTAAAATACAGGATATGATTCCTTAGCTCATTTGGTGAAGAAAAGTTTATATGAACATATGTCCTAAACCTCTTAACTTTTTAGCTAGAGGGTGTTGAAATTTTAAGAAAAAATTCGTTAGATATTTTCATGACTTTATTTAGTACAGCTACTAAGCACCAATAGGCGTTTTTTTGATGTACTTATGCTGGAGAGTTTTCAAAAAAATATGGTACGCTATTACCTTTTGCAACAAAATATTTTTGAAACCCTTGTTTACTTTGCAACAAATTTGACCTCTTGGCTTTTTCCGTTCTAAGTACCATTTTCGCGAAAAAATAAACACCATGTTGGCTATTTTAATGAATTGACATTACTTGAATTAAAATTAAACAAAAACACACCTCACTTACAAACTACCACATGAGATGTCAGCGATGTTGCAATGCACGAAGATTAAAAAACAAGTTTGCAGCAATTTTTGACAATTTCTGTGGATCAAATAAACTAATACTCGTACTATTTAATATAATTATCACAAGAATTGATGAAAATGACCTCCTATCTGCTAACTTGGAATTTGTAAATCTTGGCATACTTATTTTCACTTTATTATTGATTAAAGAAACTTTCTGAATGTAAAATACTATCTCGTTTATGAATACTTGTCAAAATAAGACCACAACGTAATCGATCAAGTGTCATAATTTTAAAAACAAAATAAGGCACCAGCCCTAGTTCAAAATAATTTCGTTATACCACAAATGGTAGTGGTTAAATTCATTGCAATATAAACAAGGATTTTTTTGAAAAAAGTAATGGCGTACCATATTTTTTTGAGAGTACGTTAAAAAAAGCCTATAGGTGTTTAGGTGCAGCAGATCAAATTTCATGAAAATATCTAGAACAGTATTAAAGTTATGAGAAGACGAATTTTTTTCGAAATTTCAACACCCTGTAGCTAAAAAGTTAAAGCATATCAACTTTTCTTCCACAAAATGAGCTAAGGAATCATATCCTGTATTTTTAGATAAAAAAATAATGGAACAGGTCTATTCAAAAAAGTCACATGAAATTCAAAATTGGCTATATATACTAAGTGACATATAAATCCGAACACCCAGTTTAAATGGTTTTATTTTAATAAAATTTTGTATAAGTACTTAATGAAGCATAATAAGTAAATGATAAAAATTTCAAAATGATTGCACTGCTTTAAACCTTTAATAATGTGTGGATGCACCGTGATGTGCTACGCATTCTCCAACGCGCCTAGGCATGCTTCTGATCAGGTGGTCAATGTCCTCCTGTGGTATCTCATTCCAGGCAACCACCAACTCCTCTCGAAGTGCTTCTAGAGTCTGAGGAGGACGTTGCAAATTGAGCAATCTCCTACCCATCATATCCCACACGTGCTCAATTGGGGATAAGTCGGGAGATCTTGGTGGCCATGGTAACAATGTGACATCATTATGTTGAAAGAAGTCTATTGTGACTCTTGCAACATGTGGTCGGGCATTATCTTGTTGGAAAGTTGGATCTGCCAGGGTGTCAAGATAGGGTAAAAGATGGGGTTCTAGAACTTCGTGGATATAACGCTGCGCGTTCATGTTACCTCTGATGAAGATTAAAGGTGACCTGGAACCATAAGCTATAGCACCCCAAACCATAACTCCGACAGTGTGATGAACATGTCTTTCAACAAAAAACTGTGGATTCCTCCTTTCACCACGTCGCCTTCTAACCCTGGCACGACCATCGTGCATGCCTAAACAAAATCGAGACTCGTCACTAAAGACAATACTGTTCCATTCCTGATCCCAGAGTGACCGTTGTCTGCACCACTCAAGGCGATTACGTTGGTGTTCTCGAGTTAAAGGGAGGACCCAGTGTGGCCGGTATGAAAACAAGCCAAAACTTCTCATTCGTCGGTAAACACTTCGCATGCCAATAGGACTTCCGTGTTCTGCAAACCATTCATTTGCAATGGACCTGGTAGTGGAGAAACGGTCCCTTAAGGCCAATAATCTTAGGCGGCGATCTTCACGGTCTGTTGTTCTACGGCGGCGTCGAGTGCCCCTTGCTCTTTTCGTACGGCCTTCTCGAAGCCATGCCTGACAACACCTAACCACAGTGTCTACACTTCTTTGCACTCTAACTGCAATTGCCCGAAAAGAAAGTCCAGCTTCCCGAAGTCCCACTATACGGCCCCTCTCAAACTCACTAAGTTGACGAAATCGTACAGGTCTCCGTACTCTAGGCATCGTAACCGATCGTCAAGGTCGTCAACAACCAAAATCCGCCAACGTTGATTCTTTACTGCGGCTGAAATATTCATTTTTAGAGCGTTAGTGAATTAAAAAAAAAACAGTATAAAAACCGGAATGTCCAACTGATAAGGCTGAAAATTTTTTCACATGTTATTTGCAGTAAGATAAATACATTCACCAACTTTTATTAAAATAAAACCATTTAAACTGGGTGTTCGGATTTATATGTCACTTAGTATATGTTGACTTGATATTCTCAAACTTATATAAATATATTTCTGCCCTTAATCATAGTCCCCCATATTTCTCTGGCCAATCGAAACCACGTGTTGAAAAAAAAACTTCTTCATTGTAAACGTTTTGGTCATAATGGTGACCTTCTCTACAATGACTTTGTATGAGCTGTAGATTGTAAAAAAATCGAATGAAAATAATGACAATTCTTTCGAGAAAAATGCTCCGAAGCCGCTATTTTTGAATATTGTTTTTTCATGGTGATTTTCGTGTTTGTTACTTAAATACATGCTTAACTTCCTCCAATACTATTTGATTACAGTTTCTTCCACCATAGGAAAAAAATACCAAAAAAATACTTTTTTCATGCCATTACAAATCGGAATATTGGTTTCAAAAATATCTGAACAATGTCTTCCAAAAAGAACACTTTGACGCCATCTAACGGACAAACGAAGCACTTCTGCATCGAGTCCAATCGACTTATTTTGAGCCTGTAGATTTAAAAATAAAATTGAACTGTACAAGTACACTTCCTCGATTCCACAAACGCAATACACTCACCTAGCTCTCTGCAGAATATCGTTGGTGCTCAATTCAGCAAAATCGACCTTCTCGTCATCAAGCTCGCTCTGCGGAATGGGCGACGGGGCTTTGATCAGCAACAGCGACTGGATGTACGACAGCACGTGGATGGGCAGCGAAGCTCCCGCTTCGGGCACGAGGGCAACCGTGCGCGCCACCTGCTCGACTTTCAGGAATCTTTCGCGTAACGCGTCCTCGGGGTACACGCCGCGCTCTTTAGCTTCTTTCGGGATGCCTTTCATAACTGCGCCCACCAGTTCGTCGTTTTCGGCTGACGAAACAAGACATTCGAATTAAATGATCGAGAAAAACTTGAATCGGTACACGGATCAGTATTAGGGCCGATTCTTTCTTAGTGATTTAATAAACTTAATTTAAATGGTATGTTCGTAGTTTTTGCTGACGATACCACAAGACACATATAAATGAAATTAAGAAAACAATTGATAGTGATATACAATCAAAAAATGGTGTGACAAACTTGACTTTCAATGTCGATAAGACAAAATAAATTAATATTACCCTCTTGTGGAGAACCCAATAAAAACTGGAATAGGGAAAGAAGCAGATGGGCATCATTCTAAATGTTTCTGACAAAATAACTATGTTAATTATGAAAAATGAAAAAATCATATGTACAAACCTGCTGCTTTTTCAACAGCTTTCAGTTCTGGCTCTAACGGGCGAATTTGGTCTTTCCATGGTTTTCCCGGACAGCCTGCTTTTATGGCACGTAACAGCGCTTGGCACGCACTCCATAACACTTGAGCCTGCCTCGATGCTTCGTCAGCATCATTCTTTTCTGGAAAATTTCAAACACTGTACCATCAAATATTTTGGAATCTACAAAAACTTGATTATTTTTTAAAGATCGGTTAGAATTTTTTGTAGCCAGTCTCTTGAATTCCTGGAACTGCGAAAAATGAAATTTGAGTGGTTTCACCAATAATTTGGTATAACTACCTTGACTGGTTATTAAAAAAAGATGAGATGGTACATTATGAGAAACATGCATGTAACATATAAAAGAAAGTACCTGGTAGAAGCTTCCTATCTGTTAATGCAAATAAAGATATAAATGTTGTGTAAATATCAGTATTACTAAAAATCTTTTAACAATCGTAGAAGTAAAAAAATACCTTTGACAGCAAAAAACGACAAGAATTTCCCTGCGCAGTGAAAGATGCCAAACATAATACAACAAACCAACATAAAAAATTGTAAAAAACAGTAAAATAAACTATCTAAATTTTATGACCCATATAAAATGACATCTCAGATATCCATTTTGACGTCAAAATAAATCTATAGGTTAAATGGTTATTCTGACATTATACTAGACGTTGATTTTTATTGCAATGTAAAGGGCGTTAAGAAAAATAATTACTTTAAAGAGAACTGCGATTTTTTCTTCAATTCTTGTCGACAATTAGTAAGGGCCACATGACACCATACGAAATTTGATATCAGACTTGTATACTATAACTGGCGATCATTGACGAACATAACCAGTGTTAACAAGTCTACCGATTTTCCAGTAAATCTACCGGTTCTAGTCCTACTACTAAAAGCAATCCTTGAGCTAGATGCAAGCCCTTAAATGACCGTCGTATCATTATTTATTTTAGCAACAGCAACTCTCATTTTTTTAAATAAATCAAATTTCAGACATCAAATATGGTCCGGTATTAAACGAAAACAAGATCTTACATTAGTAGTACCTAAATCAACACTTGTGAAAGAATCAATCATTTATAATGGTTTGAAAATTTATATACACCTTCCTGATGATACGAAAAGAATCAACAACAAGATATTTCGCCGTGGACTACAAAACTTTTTATTTGTTAACTATATTATGTCTACAATTCGCTAACTTGAGATCCAAATATGCAATTTTTTTTAGTTTTGTTAGCTTTGTCATTAAAAATGATTGTATTCTACAGACAATGAAGAATATTTACCTATCTATCTATCCAAAGTTTTATTTAATTATTGAAGGACCATGTATGCTAATGTTTATTGCAACAAGTTAGCTAAAGAAGGTAATTTTTAAGTTTTTTTTATTAAGATCGTAGTAAAACTTAAAATACGATCATATATATAAAATCGGTGAAAATTGGGTCGCAACTAAAAAACGGTTGAGACACAATGTTGCACATCCATTGGATGGCAAGATTCTTAGACTATGATAAAAAATTATTCAAGAGTAAGGATAGTATACTCAAACTTACCCTTGATGGCTTGATCCAAGCCCTTCAACCTTCCGACAATAGCAGCTAGTTGCAATTTGAATCTACACCTTTCCTCTTCTAACATTTCATCGAATTTCCTCGAGAAGGCTCTTTCAATTTCCATTTCCCTGGTCCTGATGGCATCTGCTAGGTGATCGTTAAAAGTTTGCGACTGCAACTTCAGTTGTTCGCGAAGTTCCTGCTCGTGCTCCCTTTTCATCCTCAAAGCCTATTTTGAAAGTGAGAATTTTTATGGCGCTGAATGCCTCATACTTCAGAAAAAATATCAAATTTTCAACATAACAATAGAAATTTTGTGAGTATTCATCGGTCAGGTGTTGCTTGATTTTTTCAGGTCTTGTTATTTACAAAATATTTTCACAGCTGGCCTTGACAGATTCCACAGGTCTACGATAGTTTCCATCTTACAAAACTAATAAGCAATTTGAGAGGGAATAAGGTTACAGGTTGCGGAAATTAAAAGTTCGTCAATTTTGGCCTTACAAGCTAAGTTGAAAATCGCTTTGAAATAAAGTAAACTCCAAATACTCTTCAAAGTCTTGGAGATTAAGGTTTTAAATTTAATTTAGGCACATATCGACCTCAAGAACTATGATTTTTAAGAATTGAATATACCCATTTTTTAGGCCTTTATACAGCGAAAACGGTCAGCTTTAGAGACAAGTTAATGAAAGAAACCCTTTAGTGTTCGGAATGACTCAAAAAACCAGATAAAAAATTTTATATGAAAAAAAGTTGCAATATATTCAAGGAAATTGGTTGAAATTGACTGGGTATATTTAATGCTTCAAAACTCGGTTAAAAATTGTCATTTTTGAGATCGCCAAGTATCTAAATTTTTGGTGCTTTTCAGACATTAAAAAGCTTATAAAGCGAAAACACTCGGCTTTAGAGAAAAGTTAATGAAAGCCTAATCTCTTCGAAATGATTAAAAAAACCTAAGAAAAAATTGAAAGTGAAAAAAGTTGCCATATATTAAAAAAAATGATTGAAAATGATCTGGGAATATTTAATGCTACAAAACTCGGTTAAAAATTGTCATTTTTGAGATCGCCAAGTATCTAAATTTTTGGTGCTTTTCAGACATTAAAAAGCTTATAAAGCGAAAACACTCGGCTTTAGAGAAAAGTTAATGAAAGCCTAATCTCTTCGAAATGATTAAAAAAACCTAAGAAAAAATTGAAAGTGAAAAAAGTTGCCATATATTAAAAAAAATGATTGAAATTGATCTGGGAATATTTAATGCTACAAAACTCGGTTAAAAATTGTCATTTTTGAGATCGCCAAGTACCTAAATTTAAGGTAAAACCTTGCTCTACAAGACCTAGAAGAGTATTTTGGAATTAGTTTATTTTAAAGCGATTTCAATCTTGTTTTTAAGGCCAAAATTGGCGAACATTTGGTTTTCGCAGACTATACCAAAGTATGACAAAGAAAATTAAAAAAATATTACATGATGTAAATTTTCTGAGAGAATCATTTCTTCCGTTTTCCTAGTATCACCATCTGTAGATCTAATCTTAAAAGAAACGGTGAAAAAAGGTGGAACCGCCAAAAAAGTGTAATAGGTCATTCAATATTTTCGCATCTGATGGGAAAAATATTCTGATTCGTATTTTTAACAGAATCTTATTCACAAAGGGCACTTTTTAACGAATTTGCATGTTGCCGCGATCAAATTTGCGTCGAAATTTTTTCGAAGAATTTTTTTTAGGCTAATTCCAAAAATTATTTTTTTCGCTCAGGTCAAAGTGCTTTTAGGGATTTTGGGGCATTCTAAAGAAAAAAGGGGTTTTAGAACGTTTCCCTAAAGTTGATAGTTTTCGAGATTGAACGATGCAATATTTGAAAAAATGCGAAATATATTATTTTCGGCCCTGCAAAAAAATATGAAAATTTTGTTGCCAATGTGCCTTATATTCTTCAAACATCCACCAACAAAATCTTACAGCATTTCAGAATTTCGGGCAAAGAGAACAAGGCCTGTAATCTTATTTTTGCAGTGAGTAAATTTAAAATTTATATTCTGGTGCATATAGCATAATTCAGGGATACTGGTACTGTTTTTGAAATGACCCATTCAAGAAGTGCGTGCAAAAACCACGTAGTGGCTTATGAGGTGTTTATCCATAAAACGCATCTACCTTTAATGAAGCATTTTCAGTAAAAAAGGATGTTTGCAAAAAATGGACATTTGGTGGTTTTTGCAATGACGGATTAAATTATATATTCAATATTTTTTGTTTTCATATAAAAACTATTAAACATTTATAAAATATGCATGTCTTGAATAAAAATCAATCTACACGGTAACTTTGAAGTTGAGTCATTAATTTTCAGATAATGATTGTAGAAGGAAGATAAACCAAAATAAAAAAAAAATAAAAAAAATGTTACCTTGTTTTATAAAGTATCCTCCCGACAAGTATTTCAGTGCGGACCTGTATTTGATCGTGCGGTCTTGGAGCACCGGCAAGCCCTCCCCTGTGAGGTCTTAAGTCACCTGATTCACGAGCCCTTTGTACTACAGTGACAAAGGCACGAGGGGTTGGTTGCACTCGATTGGGAAACCGATCCGCATAAATGCGTGATGCCGCGGCAGCATTTTGTAAACATGTGCCATTTTTTATTTCGTTTAAGGCACGCAACAAACACCACTATTCACTCACGCGTTACCGACTGACACATTGACTGAATACAACTGAATAAAATTGTAGTAAAAACATCGTGATAAGCGTTTCACATTCTTTCGCTTTTTTGTTTCCGATAAGGCGGATTATATTCGTTGTTGCCAAACACGAGCACATAATATTATTGAGACAGGGCGGTACTCAAACTTCTAAAGGGCTATAACTATGTTACTTTAATTTTACCAGAAAAATGTTAAAGGAAAAAAACATTTCTTTTGATCAGATCTACTCACTGTTAAAATAAATGACTCAACTTCGAAGTCACCCTGTAGATATGCTTAAAAAAGATTCGAATATATCCATTAAAAAAATAAGAATCATTGTGAGAGGGAAGAAAGTTTAATTTTTCACGTCTCTATCATTACTTGCTTGTTTTTTATTCTTTTTTAAATAATATTCCGATAGTTTGCCCTTTGTGGACTACGAGAAACGTTACGAAAAGAATTCTTCTTGGCTGTACATTAATATTATTTAAATTTGTGCGTTGATTTACTCGTTCTCGACGATGCTGATAAGTCAGAGTACATGTACAAATTCTCAGTGTATCATCTTACATTCTGTTGGAAACAAAGCATCAACCGCCTCTTCTCTTGTTCGACAGCCTCGCAGATCTGCGCGCTGGTCAACGGATCGCCGCCCCCTTTCTTCGCCGCCTCCACTGCTTGCCTGACGCGCTCCTGCATGATGGTCTCCATCTTGGACAGCTCCTTCTGGTAAAAAATGACGTTATGGTATGCGTGGAGGACGAACAGGTCCAGGTCCTCCACGTCTACGTGCAGCTGCCGCTTGCTCAGATCGATACCTGGGAACATGCTCTCCAGTTCTTCGGCAAAGTGCTGCCGGGCTTTCTCCACTATGGAAACAAAACGTGGTTGTGGAAACGCTTTCGAAATCCGTACGTCGGAGGAGAATTATTTAAATACTCTTTACAGTTGACCTCCGGTAATCCGACAAACATTATGCAGGGCAGTGTCGGACTATCGAATTTGTCGGATTATAGAGCACTGCCTAAGACCCCCTATAGTCCGGAAGTTTTTACAAAAGAGTACCATGTAATCCGACAAATTACATATCCAATGGTAAGATTATATATGTTATGTATATGTATGTACTTTGAAGTACAAATCATACATAGTTTATGTATGTCGAATTTAGTAAATTAAATAACAATAGAGAGATTACGTTTTATTATAAAATTAAGCATAAATGCACATACATATGTACCAAAGAATTATTAATCAATATCATTAATGAATTTATCAAATTATGAAGCTTGGAAATATTCATCAATTTTTTTTAAGGTTGTTTTAACACGTTCGCTGCGACCTGCCTCGCGCCGCGCGCACGGTAGCGGCTAAACGATTTTAGGCGCTGCACAAGCGAAGCGCGGATTCGCGTCGTAAGCCTATTGGATGTGCGTTGTGTAATTGAAAACTATTTCATATAATTTTTCACGAATATAGGAGGAAACTTAGCAAATAATATCAAACAAAATGCTGATATTCATCTGCATGAAACAAGACTGAATAATTCATTTGTATTAACTGAAGTAGACTATCAGGATGTTTTCAATGCCATTATGACTCTAAAAAATAAAAAAAAGCCCTGGAGTTGACGAAATTAGAGCTGAACATCTAAAGATACTGGCTAAACAAATAACAGAACCACTTGCTTATATCATTAACAAATCCTTCCAATCTGGAGTATTTCCATCAGCTTTCAAGACAGCAATCATCATACCTATCTATAAATCTAATGATAATACGGACGTCACTAACTATCGACCTATTTCACTTATATCAAGTTTAGCTAAAGTTTTTGAGAAATTACTCCTTAATAAAATGATTAATTTTCTTAATAAATTCAAAATTCTAAATTCAAATCAATATGGTTTTATAGCGGGCAAATCTACAACAGATGGGGTATTAAGTATAGTAGATGAAATAACCCAAAATATAGATGGAAAAGTACCATCGATATGCGTATTTGTGACTTACAAAAAGCGTTTGACACAGTTAACCACAATATACTTTTGGAAATCTTAGAAAGAATAGGTTTTCGTGGAAAGATGTATACTTTAATGGAAAATTATTTATCAAATAGACCGCAATCAGTAAAATTATTAAGCTCGTATAGTAAAGAAATGTTTGTTAAATGTGGTGTTCCACAAGGTACAATTTTGGGTCCTCTGTTATTCAATATTTATTTAAACGATATATTCAAAATTAACAGTACTGGTAAAATAGTCAGTTTTGCAGACGATACTGCTATACTCTATAAAGGTAAGGATTGGAACGACTTAAAAGATATTATTCAAAATGACTTTTGCAAAATTATTCAGTGGTTTAATAACCGAAAATTAACAATTAACTTTACTAAAACTCATTTTTTACCATTTTCATCACTATCTAATCATCTACCAAAATATAACCACCTTCGGTTTAAGGTAAATGATAAAAATATAAAAATCAATAGAGTTAATGATACAAAATATTTAGGAATTTATCTAGATCCCCACTTGAGATGGGATGTACATTGTACATATTTCTCACATACTAAAGAAAATTAGATTCATAGCATATAAAATAAAATTTCTAACCGGTATATTAACTGAATATTATCTACGAATAATATATCAAGCTTTAGTCGAGCCACACATAAAATATGGTATAGTAGTGTGGGGTGCTGCATGCACGACATACTTTAACGATTTAGATGTACTTCAAAGAAGAATTTTAAAATCAATGTTAGCCAATCAAAATTATACCCAACTAATGACTTATATAATGATGCACAAGTATATGATACTAAACAACTTTACTTCTTACATACCATCACTCATTATCACAAAACTATTAGTGAACACGACATAATTAAACATAATCATAAAACCAGATATAAATTACGCGCAAAAAATGTTCCTAAACCAAACAAATCCCTAATGAAACGATGTCACCTGTATATAGCTCCAAAATTGTACGAACATTTACCAAATAATTTAAAAAAATTAGGCAATACATTAGGCTTAAAAAAAAAATTAAAAAAATTTATTAACACGATTGGGAGAAATTAAATTAATAAAATAATCTCAAATATTACACAATAAATGCTCTACCATTCTTACCAATAATTTTGTTTTTTCTCTCTATTTTATTATATTTTGCAATTCAACATACATATGATCCATGCACAGGCGTTGTCCTCCTATGGATATATTATATTTATTTACTCGTTTCATGTTCCCTGTATTTTAGAGTAAATAAATATTATTATTATTATTATATACATTTTCTTCTTCTATCTCGTTTTTTTTCGTGCAGTAACACGAAACATGTCTTGAAACCCTATTAAAGATTTTTCTGTGGGCTGGAAAAATAATCACTCGTTTCAAACATATTTCCATCAGACTGCTCACTTCCATCTGAACTGGGAACATAATTGTCTGAGTCACTTAGATTCTCGATTTCACTCCCCGAATTGGCAAGAATATCATACAGTTCTTTTTCTGTAAGCCCTTTATTACGGTTACAATACGTTTTCACTCGTTTTGGACGTGAACAACCTGCTTCCACATCATCCGCCATTGCGCAATGTAAAAATAAACGAAACTTGATCCTACGCGTAAAATAGTCCAAAAAGATGTTCAATATGTAGGTGATCAAACAGAAAGCGAGTGCGGTACAAACTGACAACACCACAGTCTTGTGAGTTTATATCAGCCAGAAGCGCGGATCCGCGCCCGCCGCCTTTCGTTAAACATCGGTCGGACGCGGATCAGCGTCTTTCGCAGTGAACGTGTTAACGCGAGTTCAGAGCTTTGTCCCTCAGTCTTCTCAAAAGTAAAAATTCGTTGTAGGATGTACCATTCTCTTCAGCCCATTGTAAACCTAGCTCAAAGGCGTTAATTGCGTCTTGTGCTGTGACTTCTGGAGCAGTTGCAATCACGTCGCCGTTATTTTCCTGATTGTTTGTTGTATAATTAGAAACCTCTTTTATAATCTCTTCGTCAGACATTTCATGAAAAACATTTTCCTCTTTATCTATTCCACGGCACCTGATTTCCAAATCTTCCGGACTTATCTGTGTTTCAGTAGCGACTTGTTCTATAACTTCCGAAGTAACACTGATTTGTGGAACGTTGCTAGGAGTGGTGACTATACGTATCTGGCCATAACTTTTTCCAAGACGATTTAATAGTCGATGACGGTAACGCATTCCACGACTGACAAAGAGCAAAAACCAAGTCTTTCATATTAAATTCTTATAAAGTTTTTTCTATTGGTTGGTCTTTTGATACGGCTCTCAGAAGTAGGTTTTTCTTATAGTCTTGCTTGACAAACTGAATGATATTCTGGTCCATTGGTTGAACCAGTGCAGTACAATTTGGCGGAAGAAACATCGCAGTGATGCATTTATCCTCAGTTGTTAGTGTCTTCTTCAGACGGATGACGGGGAGCGTTATCAAGAAGCAACAACGCTTTTTGAGGAAAATTATGATCTTTTAACCATTTTCTAACTTCAGGTACGAAGCATTCATCAAACCACTTTTTGAAAAGGTCTTTTGTCATCCATGCACTTTTTTGTCCGTAATAGTGTACAGGTAAATCAATGTTTTTGAATGCCCGTGGTTTATTAGATTTCCCAATGACCATCATCTTAAGCGCATGTGTGCCCGCAGCGTTAGGACATGGTAGTATGGTTAGACGCTCTTTACTTACTTTCCGTCCAGGTACGGATTTTTCGTTACAAGAAACGAAAGTTTTGTTAGGCATCACACGCCAAAAAAGCCCTGATTCGTCTGCATTGTACACCTGTGACGGGTCAAGATTTAAATCGGTCACCTTTTGCAAAAATCTTAATTTAAAGGGCTTCATGCAGGTGGCATCGTTAGAAACTTTCTCTCCTGTAATAGTCATTAAACGTATGCCATGACGACTTTTAAAACGTTCTAGCCATCCTTTGCTGGCCACAAAATCATCTTTTCCTTATAAAAAAGCTTAGCTTTCATGGCCAACATGGGTCCTGAAAGTTTCATTGCGATTTAAGCGGTCTAAAATATCACATTTTTCTTTAATTGTCAATGTTTTGTGCTTTCGCTTCTGAGTTTGTGATGACATTACTAGGTACTATACTTAATACACAATGAATAAATAGTAAACAATGAACGCACGCTAGGCCGTACCGCTACCACCAGTAGTCAAATTGAAACTAAGTAAAACAATGCTTACGCGTCGAGTACGATAGCGGTGGCGCGTACAAGTTGTAACCTGTTCCAAGCTGCGTGATCTGCATTAGCGAAGATTGTCAAATACATATTCAAAGACATGTCGGATTACAGGGGGCGCCGGATTAGACAGGGACCGGATTATCAGCCGAATAGCAATATTTATTTAGGATGCTGACAGAACGTGCTTTGCAAAATGGTCCACCGTTTTTATTTTTCAAAGTAGATTCCTAATTGAAACCTTTGGTGCAAAAAGGTGTTAACTCTCATTTTATAGTTTGGAGATAATTGGCCTCAAAGTTTAAATCTTGACATTTTTTATTGAATTGTGTTAGGGCTGCTTTTATTATTGAAAGTTATTTTAGACAGACATAAAAGTATCTCGAATAGACAGTTTTGTTAAAAAAATTGTTTTTATTATCAGAAATTTGAGGTTGTGTGCTTTGCAATTTTAAAAATCTCATTTTTACATTTTAAACGAAAACTGAATTCATTTTGTTATATAATATTACACGCTAATAAAATACTGAAACTTCACATAACTTATTCATTTAAAAAAGCAGTCCAAATGTTGTAAAAATGTAAACACATTGAAATTTTAGACCAAAAAGGTGTTAACAACAACGAGTTAACACTATAATGCAAGAACTAACACCTTTTAAAGTTTACAGATTGAAGCTTTTGATATAGTTAACACTTTTATGAATCTCTGTATATAAGGACTGAGAGCCATCTCTGACCAGTTAGATGTACTACCACTACCCTTTTAACACCTTTTTGCAATACAAATTTTGACATCCGAAAAAATTGACCTTTTTGCACCAAAGTCTTCAATTATTGTTGAGAAGAAAAATATAGCTGTTATAGTTACTCTTTCACTTGATGCTCTGGATACACTCAAAAAACATATTTCTCTGAACACAGGTGTTTACCCAGGATTTTTATATTCATAAAGGAGGTCCAAGCGATTTACCAGAAAATTATAAGTCCACAAGTTTAATTATTGTTATAGCAAAAATCATAGAAAAAATAGACTTTTTAAAAACAACAACAAAATTATAAGTGAGAACCAATTTAGATTTCAAAAAGAAAAAAATACTGTGGATGCTATCTTCATATTATATCAAATAGTTATACTCAAATTTAAATGATAATCAAATTTCAATAGCTCTTTTTTGCGACTTTTTCAAAGCTTTGGACTTGGTAAACTATTAAAAAAAACATATTAAAGAATCGATCCCAAATTGTACAATTATCAAGTTATTATATTTAAAATAGATTAGATATAAACGCAGGAGTACCTCAAGGATCAGTATTACGTCCGATTGTACTCTTAGCCTGAATTAATGATTTAATAAACTTAAACATAAGTTAGCTGTGTCATTAAGGATGATTGTATTCTTCAGCCAATAAACCATATTTATCTATAAAATTCTTACAGGTGTTTCATTTCATCTCTGATCATTTTTAGGAGGCGCAAATATAGTATTAGTTTGGCTTGAAGTGGAATGGGTGAAACAATTATATAACATGTTTGTAGCATGTTTATGAATGACCGTTGTTACAAGCAACTTTACAACCCTTTTGGAGATTATTAATTTTATGTTCTAAAGTTATAAACTAGTTATATGGGGGCTTTAAAATAAGGTATTACAGCAGCTCTTATTCCATTTAAAATATGTTCCAAAATGGAGCCCAAGCCCAATCTTGAAATTTTGAGGACACAGTTGTTTTTTAATACACATACTAGTATAGATATTATACTTGAAAAATCTTACCTTTCTCCCAGTATTTTTCAGCAACACTTCCTTTCTTTATTTCATTCTCCATGTCCCTTCTTGCTCTGACAATGTCATCTTGTACTTTCGAAATATTGTTCTTGATCATAGTCTTTGTGGTGCTGTCTGCTTGAAATTTTGGACTGAAAATAAATGTGTATTTTTCGTAAGAAAAAAATTACAATAAAATATTTTTTATTCACCTAGATACTAATGCCTTTAATTTATTTATATCCCTAGTAGCTTGTTCGGCTTTCTCCTGTGCTCTTTTCAAACATTCTGTCTTACTCCTAGTTTTTTTTCTCACTTCGTCCCAAACATCTGGATTCACTTGATTCACAGCCTACAAAAAATTAAGCCTTCAAATGTCCTTTTTTATGGGTTTTTTTAAAATCCCGTGTTTATGTGAGCCTTTCAAGGATCCCATAAGATTTGAAGACGGGCATACTAGGTAAAAACTTACTTCATCGATAATGTTCTCAATGTCTGCATTGTACAATTTCAATATATACACAGCGTTGTTATAGGCGTTCACGGCCTCTTCTGCTGATTTGCCTATTTTTAATTCTAGTTCTGCTAATTGACCGACATCTTCGTCATGTGCTACATCTTCTTTGGGTGGTTTCACATCTCCAACTACAGAAAAAATTAATTAGAAAATAAAATGCAAATAAATTATCGCTTGAAAAAAGTGCACATGCCTTAATAGTAAATCGAACTAAAAAGTAGAGAATAGTTTTCAAGTATCGGAGAATTTGGGTTGGAATAAGGTCAATATGAAAATCAAGATATTAACAAAAAATTCAATTATAGTGAAAACGTGGGATGGTTGATAGTATTTTTTTTTATTTGCTATTTACAAAAATTTTTTCAACTTTAATTTATTTTCTAAATTTTCTCAAAACGGCAACAAAAGTATGTACTTATAATCAACAGCTCCGATTTTTGGTATATTTTATATTTTACAATAGATGTAATTTATTTCTGAATTTTTTCAAATTGCGAAATGTCCATTTTTTCAAAATTCCCAAATTATTTTCCAAATTTTCATATCAATTTTTTTTCAAAATTCAATTTTCAAATTCGTATTTTTCCTCAAAATTCTTGTAAAATCATCGGCCCTTAACCATTGTGCAAATTTTCAAGTTAATCAGACTTCTTGAAATTAGTGAAAATTATGTTGAAAGATTCCATATTCATACATAAATAAAGATATAATCTGATTTGATGTGTATACAGGATTCCGGAAAATCGGCGACTCAGAACAGGGTTATCCAGAATGTACTCCCAGATTTTCAAAATAATCCATGATTATACCATGGAAGCAGTTGACATAGGTAAATGTGTTGGAAAATATATAAAACAGGTATTTTATAGAGAAATATGTTAATACCAAGCTCAACAACAGGCTCTTGTCCTTTTCCTTCAACTTTCTCTAATCTAATCTCAGCATAAGTTGGTTCTTGCTTCTTTTTATCTGCTTCCTTCTCTAGTATTGGTATTATTGGCGGGGGAGCTAGAATAGATTATTAGAAAAAAAACAACACTTTGTTAGTCACACAAATGACATGAAATTTTAGAATTAGATGGTCCTGCTTTGGGTGAAATTCTCAACACTTCTGATTGACATTAGAGTAAAATGCAGACAGTAATTGATATAATTTGATCCAGAAGGAAAAGAAATGTTGTTAGTGTAATGAGTAGAAATATGAAAAGTAACACTGAGATTATTTTCAAATATGTGACTTGGACATTTCCTCCTATTGGTCAGAGGACCAACACACATGGATTGTCATTTAGTTCAAAGTAAATTAGCTCCACTGTTTTCATTTATATCTTTTGAATCCTTGGTGTAAATAGTCGGGAATCTGTTGCAAATTGTTACTATTATTTAGTTATTTGTGGCGAACTATTGAAAAGCAATGCTGAATATTTTGTTCAAAGACCGACCAAATCTATGGAATGAATTATTGAAAGAATAAACAAAAGGTGTTCCAGGTATGTATTTTATAAGAAGTAAAGTTGGTGGGACTAAACGTGTGCTTTATAGGATTTCCAGTAGATTTGACGAGGATGGTCATGTTTGGATTCCCAGCTAAATTATGGAATACTACATTTTCAAAGCATTTCAATAGCTCTCCATAAATAACTAAATACCAATTTCCAAAGCATTCCCGACAATTTACACAAAGGCCTTAAAAGATATAATCACGTTTTCACATCAGATTTGAAAAGAAGAGCAAATTTGACGTCCAAACGTCACCTTAAAGGACGCTCAAGGTCAACTCAAGATGTTGCAAACAATTTGCTCTGGTAAAATTGTTGTGACGTTTGTTGGGATTACCAAAGGTGACCTTGACCAAGCGGTTTAAGGTCAAGTCAAAATTTCCAAAGGAAACTTGTCATTTTTATACTGGAAATGGAAAAAGCAGAAAATTTTGCATATGAAGGTGATGTGAAAAAGGGGGGCTTCCATTTGAAAATATTCGCCTGACCGTGAAGATCGTAGACAAGATCATTGTCAATATCACCACCATGTTGCCCCCTCAAAATTTTACACCTTTTGTTCGGAACTTTATTTCTAAGATGAGCAGTTTTAGAAACATTTAAGTTTGGAGATTAAAATGGGACGCTGAATATTTGTTAAGTTTGCAGAATATTAGATGAAAAGCAGAATTAATTTTTGTTTTTTCAAGGCTTGAAACAATTATTTTTTGAATCAATTCAAGCAAGTTGTATTATTTTAACAATAACAGAATTATTACAAATACAAGTTATAGTTGAATGTTCAAGCAATTTCTTAACTACTCACCTTTGTATTCTTGTGGTTCAGGAGGTGGTATTTTTCCGCCTTTAGCCTTAGACTGCTGATCACCTCCAATCAATCCTACCACTGAGGTCTTAAGACTGTCATATCCTTCTTTAAGGATGTTGCCTTGATTCACACTGGCATCTTCTTGGAATAACCTCTTGATTATGTCATCCGTTATAGGTACATAACTACAAAACAAAAAATTATGATAAAAGTTCACAGTACAGTGATCAAGTCCACTAGCTAGAATATGGAGTTTTAAAGTGCTAACTCAAGGTTCATTGACTTTTAGAGTTACAGGAGATTAAACTAGCGTAGGATCACTAGAAATTTCACATAAAATTTTATAATGGTGTCTCTTTAACTAGCCTGTAGAACATTTCAGAAATATTTTAATTTTTATCATGGTTTTGTATGATGTGTTTAAAATTCCTCTTCAATGTACATGTTTCAGTAACAATGCTGTTCTCCTTCAGTACATGACAATTTTTTACTGCACATTTAATTATGAATATCTTATTGGATTTTTCTTTCTAAGTGCCATTATTTGCTCCCATTTAGTGAAAGTCAAAATTGAAACATCCAGAAAAATGTTTTTATAAATACATCAATTCATGTATTCTATATTATTGAAATTCACTTTTAATGACATATATTTGACAAAACTCAAGTTTTTCTAGTGATACCATCCTACAGAAAAATTAAGTGTCTCAAAATATTAATTGGTTAAAATTACTTAGCCTACTGCCTTTGGAAATAAAGAATTGCCACTGTTTAAATACATTCAAGAATGTCTTAAAAGATTTTTATTCATTTTACTTATGCTGTTAAATCTTATTTTTTACTATTTGACTGTTTTTTGTTAGATGTGGGTTTTTTTAGATTCAAGTTGCAAATGTTTGACTCTTCCTATAAAATGTTTTTTGTTGAGAGGAAATAAATAGATAAATAGTGAAAACTGTTTGATACACAGGAATATTCAAATTCAAACTAGGTATTCTTACTCGGTGAGTGTCTTCCTAAAGTCAGGGTCATAGTGGGCATAGACAAGTGCTGCACCCCCACTGACAAGAAGTGCCCCCACAGCAAGCAGAATTCCACCTCCACCCCCGCCTGATGATTTCTGATGATGGCTGCTACTATTTCGAACTATTTGCAACTGTTGAACATGATTCTGCTGCTTTTTTAGCTTGTCCTGATATTGCACTACATTTTGACTGTACAAAGTGCGACAGGTTACTGTGCTTAGGGTTGAAGATGGAAGTTTTGTCTACAAAAATATACTTAAGATTATAGATAGATTTTAATCAGATTCTCCTGTAGTATGAAATGGATTTTAAAATGCAGGTTAGGATAAAACTGCAAGCATTTTGATAGAGTATTTCATCAGAGTATTATAGGTAAATCAATAGGTGAATTGTCTAATATGTTTCCGTATGTATTTCAGCTATACATCTTATTTTATCAGTGACCAAAGCATCAACATTGATGACATAACAGGTTAATTGAAAAATCTACTTAAAAGATATATTAAGTACTTGCCCATATCGTTTTTTTGAGTGGTGCTTTCAATAACATTCTAAACATTTTTGGAACAGCCACTTGGGGGGCGAAAGGGAACTGAAAATGTATTAGGAAAAGCCCCGACTTTCAAATGTATCGGGCCGTCATATCACACGGTCGAATATGGGGTGATACCTGGGGTTTTAAGTTTTAGATTTGCCAAAAATTCTCGTGGATTTTAGGACCACTGATAATTTTTTCGAGATCGATGAGTATCTGCAAGGTTGAAAGGTCGTCTTGGATGTTATTTTTCGAACTTGTCAAAGTCTAGGAAAGGATATCTTTTGTTTTAATTTATGAAGTTTGAGGTTATTCGCGAAACTTTTTCATGGTGGCATCACTGCAAAAGTCACTAGATTGCTCAAAGAGGTTGTACCCGATACAGACAATAGTTGTAATCTCCGCTCTTGGCGGTTACGTCATCAAAGCTATATGAAATAAGTAAACAGATCGAGTCTCTGTACCATGGGCCGAGCGTAACACTGCGCAGACTAATCTACGACGCATCTGCTAATCACTCCATTACGCATGAAGTAAGTAACAGAGGACAGCTGTTTTCATTCTCTTCTCTGGCTCTGATAACTTTAGTACGAGCTGTCGGCCTTCTCAGTTGATCAGATTTCCAGGCATTATACAATTTTATATTGAATATTGACAACAGGACAACTCGAATTGCACGCCGATGTCAAGTAATTTGTCACTCTGACAAATATTATTGAAGGGCACTCATGCGTCACGACTTTGCATATGTATGTACGAGGAAGATGGAGATATATAAAGGAATATTGGCAGTCTTACTTTGATCCGCCAAGAATGCTGACTACAACTGTAGTCACATCTATTCCATAAAGAAAAAAAAAACGAACGGCAAATCCAACAATGCTTTATTCTCAAATCAATAATCCAACTAAGCAGCTCAGTCGTTCTACTTTATTGTTAATTTTATGACATTTCTTAAAATAAAGTCAGACAACAATAAAAACGATTTGGCCAAATTTTAGTTTTTCCCAAATACCTCAGTATATGACTAACCTCTCAGTGTATGGAATGTGCGCAATTTACTTAAAAAACATAGGATGTCAACCCTAACACACACAAGTAGATGAGTATGCAAGGCTCACCTAGTTTGCGGCACATGTATCCTGTTTCCCTCAGAAGAGTTGGAAGTAGACCTAATTTCAATTTTGGAGACACCCACGTCACAGCACTAGAGCACCACTGAGACACAATCGCGATCTCCATAGTGAACACCACTACTAAAAAAAGTAAGCCGAATAGAGCTCTGTACGCAGTTGTGAACGCGTAGACATTCCGCTGCGCCGGTGGTTGCCGAGAGACTGAACCGTGTGAAGGCTGTACGTCGCTGCGGCGATACGGTACGGCCGGGTAGTACAGCCACGCCCCTTTCCAGCTCCCACTCCGCGCGTCTGCTCCCGAAGCGACTCGATGTTTACGTTGATCGCCGTAGTAAGGTTCAGCACTCGCACGCTTCAATCTCTCGGCAGGTGAGCCTTGCATACGCATCTACTTGTGTGTTAGGGTTGTTGTTTTTAAATGTGCCCGACGTGTACAGCATTTAAAAAAAGGACGACACTGTATCTAACAGAAAAAGATGTTCTACGACTTGAACGATGTATCACGTTACATTTGTTTTTTTTAGTTATACGCAAACGTGTTTTTTTTTCTATTTTTTCATTTTAGTCACGTATGAGTTGCAAGCAAATGCTTCATGTAAGTTTGTGTGATTATTGAATTTAACCTAGTCTGCTCCTTATCTTGGCCACCTTGTAATACATTATTTAAAATACATTTACAGAAACGCGCACTACTCTAACGTTCTTGTAAGTATTCTTATGTACCTAATTCATTTCTGAAAAATCTCCATTGGTATCCCTCAATATTTTATCCAAAGCTTCTTTTTTTATAACATTCTAGTAGGATAGCAGAGGTATCAAAATTGTCCGATGAGCTAGCAACGGCGCAATCTAGGTGAAAGGAATGATAGATCGTATGTCTATCCCGTACGTCAGAGCGGCAGTTTTCCAATCTTCATTTGCATTTTTCAAGCGGTGTGCAACGATTTCGAGAAATACTAGAGTATATTTCAATAGTTGTCTTGCGTGGCCATGTTATCTTTACTGGGGCCCTGAAATTTTATACATTTCATATTGCTGTCTGGTTAGGTTTTGCACCTCATTGATTTTCTCATGTAGTGACATCCAAGGGCTTTACGTAAAATTACACATTTACTCGGCGTAGATTTCTATAACAGTAGTAGTGTCATCTATGAGGCGTATTCCAAGCTGTATTTCACTGTAGATTTTTGTAAAATAATTAGGCAATTGACGTACAGATGTCACTTGTATCGATAGTGAAGCGCTATCTAAGGGGATATAGCTTAACTAATTTTTCATCTGCTGCAAGTTCCTGTAACAATGTTACACTTGAAGTGTATCATTCTGTCATATGTACATGAGCAAATGTCATCTGTTAACCTTTAAAAAAATGTTCAAAACACTCGCCGTTTCTGCCGCTAGATTTGCAATTTTATCAACAAAATCGGCCTCAAAATGTCTTATAAACACCATTCCCAAACCAACAGTGTCGCAGTTACTTCCTCAATCTAACAGAAGTTTGTGCTCAATCGTAACCTCTAATCTACAACAGAAACCTTTGCTGCAACCCCTACCTCAAATCAGCAATGAAATAACTAGAACGTTGACTAAATACTCGTTCAGAAAGGGCAAAAGGAAATCTCAGAAGAAAGCCCTAAAAAGATTCTACAGGCTGAATTGGGGCATCTGGATCAGGACAAAGGCTGGCAGACACAGGAAACTGTGGAAGAAGTCATCTGCAAGAAAGCGTAGATTGAGGCAGCACGTCTTCTGCAACGCAACTCAAAGCTATATGTTGGACAAAATGGTCGGGGAATACTGGCGGAGGCCAAAGTACTATGTTGATGACCCTTATGAGCCTTACCATACAAGGGAAGAGTTTCCTATCACCGCTATGAAACCTAGGCCATATTTCCCCAAAGAAGAACAATAGTTTTGGTTGAAAATTCTTTATTATCACAAAGACGTGAATGGAACACAATGAGTTGTAAAAATATCTGTATTTGTAGTATATCAAATATAAAAAAAAGGTTTTACACAATATTGTTTTGCAATCTTCCAATTCCTTCAATTTCACTCTCGAGCAGATCTCCTGACTTTAGGAATTCTGGGGATTTCTGTGCACCCCCACGCCTGCAGGAGTACCAGTGAGGAGGACATCACCAGGGTACAGAGTCACAATCCTGATAAAAATATAAAAGGCAACCACATAAATTTCAAAGCATTTTTTTAAATGACTTAGAGCTGATTCTACTATTGACCCATACTAAATCAGGATATAGTTTATAAATCACCTGGTTTAGCTACTATATTTTATAGATCCATTAGTAAAATCGGGTCTTAATGACTCTAAATTCCAATTTATATTTTAACATTCTCATTTCACGTTATTTTTAACAAATTCGTTTATCAAGTCAACTTACTGTGACAAATAGGAGACCAAAAATTCAATCTTGAAAACCAGCTCTGAGGTATTTCCATCTTGCTTCAATACCCCATTCACCCATGACTTGATGGCCAAGTCACTGGGATTCACCTTGTTTTTGGTAACAATAGCTGGACCCAATGGACAGAAAGTGTCCATGGACTTGCCCAATAGGAATTGTCCATTGTTCCTACTTTTCTGCCAATCTCTTGCACTGATGTCTTGAGCCACAGTGTAACCAAAAATATGGTCCTGCACTTGGTCTTTTCTAATGCATTTTGCCTGTTTGCCTATTATCACTGCCAGCTCTACCTCCCAGTCAACACTCTGAAAAAAATCTGAGTTCTAGTGTTCATAAGCTCAATTTAGTTTTTAGTAATACTACATGGAAGCATTAAAAATATTTCAGTAGGTGTCCCACAGGGTAGCAAATTAGGACCATTACTATTCATTTTATATATGAATGACATGCCTGATGTTTTACAACACTGCTAAATTCAAATATTTAGAGAATTGTACCTACATTTGTGATAGGTGGAATAACAACATTATCATTAGGCCCAATGATAACAGAAGAGAATTTGCTGAAGAACATCGGCTCACTGGGAGGAGATATCTTCTGCTCTTCACAATGTCCACTGTAGTTAAGGCCAACACAGACTACTTTGTCTGGCTTGGTGATTGGTGACAGAAGATCTACATCGGCCAAGTGTGTTATGGATTTGCCAGCAGCCACAATTCTGCAAAGATGATGTACAGTTTTGGAGTTCTAATGCCACAAAATGTATGAAACATTCTGGCGCTAGTGTGTGGCATGTCAGAAAGTCAACACTAGTAGAACGTATTTTTTTCTCTTGGATTATTGTACCATTCATGATCTTAGAAGTGTTTTCTTCAATTTTGGTTATTGCATACTCCTAATTCAAGCAGATCTTTATAATGTCATGTTCATAATTGATTTGAGTATATGTGAGCATTTCTAAGATTACTGCAAACTTGGTAATACAAATAAATTATTTTTTTATTTATAGCCTTACTTAGTGTTTGTTAAACAATACATTCCTCAACAAAAAAACATATTTTTTTTAGCATATATAATTAATTACTCAGTATAATACTGAGTATCATATCTTTAAGTCAGCTAATAAACAAGATATGTTTGTTATCAACTTTATCAGAGTAAATAAACCTCCATATTGCAACATATAATTGCCATACAAAATCCTTTGCAAAATTGACACACATAATATTCACTTTCTTCAGTGATATCAAAAAACATATTTAAGCCCCTCTTCTTAGTGAATTATAAAGTTTTTTGCCTCAATATTTTACAGTTACATCCATGATTACATCAAGTTATATCTTTAATTGGATAACCAAATATTATCTGAAGAATATAACATGAGGTAGACCTTATGGAACCGGGATACAGTTGATATGCTACCATAGTGTCTTACTTTGATTTATAATCATTATTTTTTTTACTATTTTCTGGTAAAACATTCTTCAACCCAGGAAAACTGCAACATATTTGCAATTTTGTTGCCAATAATTCAGTTTTGCTTTCAAAACATTATACCTAAAACTGTTTTTTCACCTGGTAATTTAATAAATAATAACCTAGTAGGTACCATTGCTATCTGAATGCATGTCTGTGTATCATTAAAATGCACACAAATCAAGGCAGCTATGGAAATTTTACAGACAGAATAAGGAATAATATAGCTTTCTCATTAGTAGTATTAAATTCAAGGCCAACTAACATGAGTGCACCTATATCCACACAAAATTCAAACATTCATATAAGAAAAACATAACAAACACAGTTATGCCATATGGTGGGTACCCCTACAAACATATGAAATTCCTACCCAAATTCCTAAAAAAAACTTGTTTCCAATTGTTTCAGAAAACTTGAGAGACCCATATGGCAAAATATAATTTTATAAAAATATTTCAGCAGCAGTTTGTTAAAAAAAACATACTAGTTTTTGAACTTTTTGGGACTAGTATTAATTAAAAACAACTTACAGCAATTTTTCATGCTTTATGAACACATACCTACACAGTGATGTTTCTACTTAATCAAAATAAGTGCACTTTTTCAAAATATTTTAACACCCTGCCTATACCTACTCAAGTTAGCCCATTCATTTTTCTGTGACTATTTTTTTTTCGAATTTCAACTTTGAAACAGCAAATTTGCCCAATGTACATAGTGCAATAAGTCTATCCTATCTAGCCACCCTGTACTAATAAGCCATATGTACACAAAAAAATATGAATAAAAAGTTACCTTTTAGCCTTATCATACATCCCAGGTCCTTCCCTCAAGAATTTTACCATAGTATTCGGAATAGAACTGTCCACAGCACTGATATCCACAATATCACCACCTATGCTCAGCTGGGCCCCTAAATGCTGTACACCCTGTTGGTTTTTCAATTTATACTGTACCAATCGCATTTTTCTGGCGCTGGACGCACTAAAATTTCTAACAGTCTCCTGATAAATACTTTGGAAATTCTGCTGTCTCAAAACTTTTTTCAGAGCGTTCATACTTTCTCAAGTTCTGGCCGCTTCTGTGATAAGAGGTGATATAGAGTATGTGTACGTGCTTTGCAGGGCGTGGGGAGATTGTTTTCGACGGAAACCGGTTCGATAATTTTTTTCCTCAAGGAACAGGAATTTTTAAATTTTAAGGAAAGTGGGTCGGGTATTTTGAATTTACGATCAGGAAAAGTCGTAAAGGGGTCGTTCCCTCCTGTTTGTGAATCGGAGAATCAAAAATATTTTGCTTCTTTCTGTTTATGTATTTTTATATTTACCGGTTCCTTCATTTTGTTTTTATTTTATTATCTTATAAAAATCAAGATTCCTCCAATACTGAACGACTGCTGCTTCCAGTAGATGGCTCTATACTGTTAGTTTGAACATCAGTCAACAGATGACAGCATGCTACGAATTAGCTTTCTCTATCATACATTTTATTAAGATGAGTTAGTTCGAGAGACATACGAAAGATTCCGCTGCTGGTATCAAATTACCTCAAAATCGGGAATCAAAATAGAGTGGGAAAATGATTGGTCTGCTGGAATATGGTTTCTATTATTTTTGTTACCTACGCCAACTGAGAAGGAAGTGTTATAATCGCGAAACATTTGGAAAATGGGGTATCAGGTTTCTTGGATGCTACTTGACATCACCAAAAACAGCAGTCATATCCGTCCGTCTGTCTACGAGGGATGTCTTTTAAGTTTTGCATATGGAAATAAAACAACACGGTAGGTAGTTTCAAATGACTTATTGTTTTTCAAAGTATTCTCCACGAAGATTAATACACATCTGTATGCGAGGGTTGATTTTTCGAAGCTCGGTGAAGACTTTTGGCAAACAAATGGTGGCATACCAATCCGCAGTAACAGTTCTTCGCTCATTAAGAGGAATTGTTGGAATATGTTGCTTTTGATACAAATGTCGCGACCATCTTTTTCACACTTCGAGAACGGTTGACTTTTGTTGGCTTTTCTTCACCTTGGAACACCCAAACAGCCACCTGTCGTTTATTTCCTGGTTCATATCAGTAAATCCACGATTCATCACCACTAACAATGCTGTACACATTTTTTGAGTTTCCGGAATTGAAACGGTCAAACGTTTTTTGACACCAATTAACCCTGGCTGCTTTCTGCTCTTCAGTCAACAGGTGGGGTATCCAACGAGAAACTAATGTTCTTACTCCTAATTCTTCACGTACAATTTTTTGAATTGAGGTCTTTGAGATCTTCAAGGACGCCTCAATCTCGCGATATGTCACATGTCTATCTTCAATGATGAGTTTGCGCACAGCATCGACGTTTTCCTGGGTGACTGCCGTTTTTTATGCACCCACCCTGGAATCGTCGCTAAGACTCACCCGTCCACGTTTGAATTCTCCCTACCAACGGGAAATTGTCGCCTGATGTGGCGCTTCGTTGGCGAAAACAGACAGTAACTCAGCAAGGTGTTCTTGTTGCGATAATTTTATCTTTGAAAGTTGTAATAAATTATGGCGCGAAAATGTTCGCGGTTGAGTTCCATTTTGAATTTAAGTTTACTAAAGAGTGAGGTTAAGATTCAGTACTGACGTTCGACCCGCGCGGCCTACTATAATCAAATTCAAGCGGATAACCAAATGGAAATAGTATTTACCATTTTGGGTTGGTATTTACCAATCCGTTCAAGCGAGTGTAGTTATCAGTTTGGTTATAAGATCCGTGACGTCACGAATCAGCTGTTATATATCATAGTTATCACCGCAAAATTGTGGTATTTACCCAACTCAAGAGTAGTTTTATATTTCTGGTTATTATTTGAAATGTGACAAGTTAGAATTTTGGCGGGTATTGGATATTGTTATTGTACTTCAGCTTCATTTTTGAGAAAAAAGATACAGGCTGACTTCAGTTTTACCATAAAGTGGAGCACCTTATTAGTTATACTCATTACGGTTGTTGGGGACTTTTTAAATGTAGTTCCTATGCTTAACAAAGTATCCTGTGTATCCATATACCACAAGAATATTAAAACATGGCCATATAAACTCACTAGATGATATCCACCTGTATACGGTTTTGCTAATTTCTTTTTTCATCATTTCTGCTGAATCACTAAATGTTTTCTTTGACATGCGGACAAATTTAGAGAATCGTAGTTACAAAGCCATGGTTCCATCATTAAAATAAAGAATCTGAAAAAAACATTTCTCCCATTAATATTATGAAAGGTTTCTTATTTAAACTTTCCATATACAGTTGTAGACGAAAAAGCACCGATTATTAAGTGATAATAAAAATAATCAGAGATTATACACGCGCTTTTCTAAAATAAACAACTTGGAACAAAACCGCGGTTAAAACCAACGCGTTCAAGCGATTCGTGTAACTGCGTCATCAACCCATGTGTCATCTTGAACCATACTGTAACCGCGGCACATAACACAGAAATTTTGGTTATTCGCTTGGATTTGATTTTTGTTTCTATATGCAAAGCCTAAAAGACATCCCTCATATCTGCCGGTTTGTCTGACCACGAATCATTAACTGCTCCGTAATTTCGAAAACAGGGAGTCGGATTTTGGAGAAATTTTGTTATAAGGACGGTAAAAAGGAGGTAAAAGCTTTGTAGTTTTTGAGAATCGATCAAACTAAATATTCAGTTTCCGAAAAAGCTATAGTAATATACCTACCTAGCTTTCGTTGGTCTGATTACAATCATGGCTAGTAAGTTTTTAGATTTCGTTTGTTGTCCTACCTGAGACTAAGCCTTGATCATGCTGAGGAGTCGACAAATAGCACGAAACAGCTGTTCATGTAAAATACGAAAATCAATGCCTTTTATTTGACCTCAGTCATAATATGTGGATGCAATAATAATATAATAGCATGTTGTCTATTTGTACTGAAGACTTCAAAAAGATATAAATATACATATACCTATTTGCGGTTATTCTCTATAAAAAGCTCTTCGAGAACAGCTCACATTAGCTAAACGTTTTCTCAGCTCGTTAAGTGCAATTATTGTTTTTTCGAACCGGGAGTGTTTCAGCTTTTTTCTCATTTTATTCCGCTGGTTTTAATGGGGGCCTCTCCTCAAATTAGAGCCGTCATTATCAGTCGTTTTCGTGCACGTTTTAGCCCTAATCACCTCACCAGTTGATCCTTAAATGCCCCTCCCGAAACAACTGATTGACATGCATATTAATTTATGCTGGATTTAAATATTGAATTATTGCGATGCACGATAATTTTACGGGAAAAAAATGATGGTTTCGAGTTTCGTGCGTGGAGTAATTTGGTCTTCTTCCAGTGGTGTAGGACTATTGTATCTTTATATGCGATGGCTATGTTGCCCATTTGGAAATCCGGTTGGTCCTTAAAACCTGCATATTCAGCATGATTCTGTGTACAGTTTTGAGGATTCACCTTCAAAAAAATTTATCTCTTGCCGATGACTGGCTGCACCTGACAAAAATCCTTGCGGGTACTGGTGATTGCGATTGAGATATCTTCCTTTTCAGCATGTAAAACAAAAAACCTGTCATATAAAATTGCATTTTTAGACCTAGACTTCAGTACAGGGCGACGAACGATAATACCACAATGATCTACCCTGTATAACGGCGTTTCCGCTTTCTCTCAATTTGCATAAAAGTAAGGTCATCAGTATATCCGAAAATAAGCAAGCTAACACATTCTAATTAGTATAGTAATAAATACACGTCACCGTCAACCCAAATATAATGATGAGATTTGGTTCATTGTGGGAGCACCGTCGGCGTGTGTTTCTTTAATTAATTTGTATGCAATTAATTTGACACATTGTTTAGTCATTTACTATGCCGTTTTAGTTCCATCTCGTCAGTCATTCCACAATAATTGTAGACATTATCGCCTGCTTGATTTTCATAGTCCTTTCCAGAAATACTGTGGTATTTCTAGATTTATACTGTTCCGGGTCAGCGTCAGCGCTCTCCTATTGTGAGGTTATGTTTTCTTTTTGAATCTTAACAAATTTCAGGCTGATAAAACAGATGAGGAAACAGAAGGAAATATAACCTCAAAATAGAGCGCCTACACCAAACAGTTGAAATCTAGAAGTACCCCTGCCTTTCTTAAGGATAGGAAATACCATCGTAGATAAATAGTATAAATAGTACTTGGAGAAGCGAAACATTAATATTTAGACACAATCTACTAGATACATACATAAGGCCTTCAAGAGAAGAGAATCAACGAAGTTCTGTCATCGGTTATATATTACACAGATCTTTAACCAATCGAATATTTACGTCACAGCAACCAAAACTCTAGTAAAATTACAAATCTATAGGTACCCATACCACTCATAAATATTCCGAAAAAGCATGAACGATGGACACAGAAAAATCTAAAATCGTCATCGATCATTTCACAGAAATCAACACTATCCTTTCTCCATGTCTAATCTCGAACCCAAAATGTATTCCAAAATCCAAATCCCTTTAAAAGTCACAGCCTACTAGCAATAATTCCGCTAATTATGCGAGCTCAAAAAAAAAACATTTAAGCCGCGCACATTCAGAGCCGGAAGAGAGACCAGCGTATTTTCATGGCCTACTATGGTATTGAAATTTAATAGCGAGTTTGGAGAATTTGATACATGTGGAGCGTAGTTACGTCTGGTTAGGTGAGAAAATTAAAATTACGGAGCATGAAGATTAGGGAATAATGTGATAAAACTTATATAATTTATATAACCTGCAATTATAGCAAATATTTGTAATGATCAAGGCACGACGGATTATTCTAGCACCAGTAATATTTTTTAAAATTATTTATGCTTTGTAATGTTTATTTAC
Organism: Acanthoscelides obtectus; assembly: GCA_963669975.1. NCBI lineage: Eukaryota > Metazoa > Arthropoda > Insecta > Coleoptera > Chrysomelidae > Acanthoscelides > Acanthoscelides obtectus. The sequence continues at coordinate 6,327,754 of CAVLJG010000005.1, forward strand.
ATTAAGAAGACCGATTTTGATAAAATTTAGGGAGCAATGTGTTTTGGAAGCGTAGTGAATATTTGTTAGGAGGCTAATATTGACATCCTAACTGTCCACGCGTAAGCAAGGAAAGGATTCTGATCACAAAGGAACAAAAAATAATTAATTACTTCTTATCAACATCTCACGTTTAAAAATTATAGTAAATTATGGCAATTCTTAGGACCTCCCCCTAAGAAAATTTGCTACCCCCCTTTGTTCAAGTTCAGTTTTGGGGCAGGTAAGCTTTCATAGAAAATTATTTCCTGGTGCAGATCGGTCGCCTAAGAAACATCCTTGCGGGCGCTCATGCATATTTATAATTTTCCAGACTTTTCGCGATTAGAATCCTAAGTTAGCACATTCGGCTTTGGATACGGGATCGGTATCCAGACATTTCTCTAATTTTCTACACGTTACCGTCACCAATCGCCTACCCCTGAATTCAAATCCTAGTATGCCATGCCAATATAGAATAACAAAAGAGCATCAGCAAGCAGTACAAATAGTCCAGGAAGTATTTGCACATCCACTCAGAAAAATATTCAGACTGGTATTATTTTTTACATAATTTTATTCAAAAAGAATATCCTTTAACGAATCTTTATGTTCTCAGACAAAAAATTGGGCAAAAAATTATTTTCAAATTATGCTATACATATTCCGAAAATTGGACTTTGTTCTTTTGAACTATTTGAAAAAGTATAATGAAAGTTTTAATGTTCCCCAAGTTTCTGAATATTCTAAAATCCCACCGCGGTTCAGAGGGTATTGTTTGTTATCTTAAACCTTTGTTTTTTAATTGTTAAGCTCGCGTTCTAGTATATTCTGCGTGAGTGCTACATATATCTAGGGGTTTTTAATGGATGTTTGAGCAATATTTAGGAACTTTGGCTGCATTAAAGTTTTCGATTTCTCAAATTGTTTTTCGCAGTCGAAAATAGCAAATTTCTCACATTTTCAAATATTAAATATTTATGCACTGAAAACTATCGGTTTTAGAAAAAATGCCATAGGATCTTTCTTTCGAATTGCTTTAAAAAAATTGTTAACGCAATTTTTAGCCTGGCAACGTGTGGGGATTCGTCAAAAAGTCTGTTTTGAACAGGATCGTGCAAAAAAAACGAACAAAAATATTTTTCCCGGACTAAAACGTGATCTGGGCCGCCGACTAAATAACAAAAGAAGCACGATATAATGAGGTAGAAGAAACAATGGACCGGCACGTAGTCAGTTAAATGATTCCTCGGGTTAGGAATGAATATAAGTGATATCTGATAAAGGAGTTGTATGACAACATTTCATAAAGGCAGCCAAGGAGAGTCCCTCCCTTCGGTGCGTCCACGTTAACGACCATCAGCATCAAGATCGCCCGGCTGCTGGCCAAGAGACGGCAGACACTTTTGTAAGCGCTTTTTTCAGATTCCGAATGATAAAGCACAGGGCCTGATTAGGGCAGCGCCAACAACTGAGGAGCTTGGGATGTTAAGGTTTATTTTTGGACATGGAGAGAAATTCATTTTTACTGAACCAATCTTTACCGATAACAACGATACGGCGGCCACCCTCCTAGGCTCAGAGCAGAAAAGCATTGGACTCCGATGCATCTATGGCAACCCAACTAACAATTATCACTCCTATTAGGGTTGCAAGAATGATTATACAGTATTCCTTAAACAGCATTGTATACTGTAAGAACATTGGCAAAACCCTCTTAGAACAGCTATACAAGCGGAATGGGTAAACCTAATAGGACACTTCAGTCATTTGAGAGGTTGTATAAGGGCTGCAGGTAACAGTTACAAAACAAAAGTGTAAGCCTCTTGCAGCCACTATAGGACATTTGCGTCAGTGCAAGATTCAGTTTTTGTCAACTATACAACTATTCTGTTACGTGATTCTACTTTATTGCAACCAAACTATTTCTTACGTATTGTATAGACGAAGTGAAGAATATATAACTAACACATTACAGTCATCTTGTTTACTTACATATCGGCCATAGTGAATTCTAGAGGTATTGCCTTGGAGTTCTTGCAAACCTGGCACCAAAAAGTCTGTTATCATATTGCAGTAATTGTTAGCTTTAACTGTCATCGCTTGCCCTCTTTCGTCCTCAAAATAATAATGGTTGACGTAATTCCAGCCCACACGACTAGTTTAGGGCTGTCAAGTGGACGTTCATGCAAACGTTGGGGATTAGTTCCGGACCAGAACCGGCAATTTTGTTTGTTAACATGGCCATTGAGGTGAAAATTGACCTCATCACTAAACATCACGTTGTTAAAACTGTTGAATCGGTCGAGCATCGAATTGACAAAGTTGAGTCGGTTATTGGCATCATCTGGTTTTCATTTTTGGACTAGTTGAATTTTACGAGGCCTCAAATGCAAAACACGCTTCAAAATTCGCCGCAAGCCCGTTCTTTTGATGTCCAAAGCCTGACTTCTCTTACGTGTTGACTGTTGCGGATTTCGCTGAACCGAAACACGAACACGCTCTACATTGTCGGCTGATCTCGTAGTAACTGGACGACCGCGAGCTGTTATTGATACTTTTTTTTTTTTTTTTTTTTTAGTGAGGGGGGAATGCATTTACGCACCATACCATAGCCCGAGCTACGGCGTGTGTGGGACTCCAGGGTCTTGATACCTGATACCTACTAAACCCTAAACCTCCGCGTGGCCCGACTCATCAGCGTCTCGGTAGGCCATGTGTTGTGCGTGACCTGCGGTCTGCTACAACGTCTTCTCATGTGTTTCAGTCTCTGGGAACGCCGGGTTGGTTCCCTTTACCTCGCACATTCTATGGATGTCGTTAAGCGATCATCGATAGAGGGTCTGCTAGGTTCTCTTGAAACTCTTGTTTTCGAAAAATCAAGAGTTTCAAGTCCTCTTACCAATATGTTGTTCCTGGTCCTGGTCCTGAAGGGTCCTGGTCCTGGTGGGTCCTGGTCGTGGCGGGTCCTGGTTGGTCCTGGTCCCGGTGGGTCCTGGTCCCGGTGGTTCCTGGTCCTCTGCATCCACGCCGTGGGGGGGGGGGAGCAACCGCGGGTTCTCCTAGTCTCCTAGTCAAGGTTCCAGTTAGCGGGTGCCAACTGGGACCTTGGTCTGGGGTACCTGGTTCTGCGGTTGCGAGGCCTCTCGTCCGGATCGTAGTCCATGAGGAATCGTAGCTGCTCGTTCGGGTGGTCCTGAGCTTTCTCGAAGGTCTTCTCCGCTTTTTTCCTCATGTACTCGTGGATGGTGTCCCAATGCAGGTCTCTACGCAAGGTTGAGTTTCTTACGTAGGATGGTGCACTGGTGGCGATCTGGAGTAGCTTCATCTCTAGAGCAGCAAGTCGCTTGCGGTAGCTGGGGGCAGCGTACCCCCAGACCGCGGAGGCATAAGCGAGCTGAGGTCTGGCGATGGCCTTGATCAGCCGTAGCTTGGTCGCTAGCGGCATCCGGCTGTGTCTACCCAGTAATGGGTAGATTTGAGCCATGGCTGCTCTGGTTTTTGCGATGACAGCTTCTATGTGGGCTTTCCAGGTAGGGACTTGTCAAATACGATCCCCAGATATTTGACTTTGTCGCTCCACTGGATATCTTCGTCGAAGATGGATGCTTCGAGAGGTCTTGCAATCCTTCTTCGTTGAATGAAGATTGCCTGCGTCTTCTGGACGTTGATGCGGATTTTCCATTTCACGCACCAGTCCTAGATGTGGTCCAGTTCATCCTGTAGTCTCCTACGGATGATCTCGGGACGTCTATGCTTGGCGGCTATAGCAGTGTCGTCTGCATATAGGGCCAGCATTGTGTCAGCTGTCTTCGGCACATCGTGAGTATAGATGTTGTAGAGCAGGGGGGCTAAGGCTGACCCCTGGGGCACGCCTGCTTCCAGCTGTCGTCTTGTTGAATGGCATGTACCAATCTTCACCGTGAACCATCTTTGTGTTAGATAGCTCTGGATCAGTTGGCACATGTTCGCATCGATTCCGGCGGCTTCCATTTTGGCGATGAGTCCATCGTGCCAAACTCGATCGAAGGCTCGTTCCACGTCCAGCAGGACAAGACCGGTTGCCTCCTGGAGATTGAAGCCGCTGGTGATGTTTTCCGTCAGTCGCAGCGCTTGTAGTTCCGTGTTGTGGGAGGATCTGAAGCCGAATTGCTCTGGGGGGAGAAGTTGCAGTTCTTCTGCCTGCTTCTCTAGTCGAACGGCGATAGCCTTTTCGACTACTTTGCCCATCGAGGAAACCAGGCTGATGGGCCCGTAGTTCTGGGGGAAATTCCGGTCCTTGCCTGGCTTGGTGAGCATTATAACCTGGGCTTCCCGCCACCGCCGCGGGAAGTGGTTAAGTCTCAGAGTGGCATTGGCGATGTTGGTGAGCGCAGCAATGCCTTTGGTGGGAAGGTTCTTCAGCATCCTATTGTTGATGCCGCCCCTTCCCGGCGCCTTTCTGACCTTCAACCTGCGGATGATCAGACGGATTTCCTTTGGACTGGAGGGGTGATCCGTCTCCTGGCCAGGTGGTCGACTCCTCATGATTTCGGCTGCGACTTCCACGGCCTCCTCGTGGTTGTCGTCCTCGTCTTCGTGGTATATTGCTACTGGCCGGTTGGAACTTCTTTTAAATCGCATAAACCGTGTTTATGTCGATACAAACGTCGTGCAGTAATAACCGATTTATTGTTTTCATAATACGCTCAGACACAAAATGCACGCTACGCTCCATGGCGACTAAATTTCCAGGCAACGGCACGGCTAACAGCTTATTCCCTCCCCCCAACCCGCGCCCCGCGTTTCCGAGAAATTTGAGATTTAAATCGCCCAGACTCGTATGGCCCAACCTGTATAAAAGAAAAAATAGCGACCCAAGAACCGATCTCTGGGGTACACTAGATTTTCTGAAAGTTTGATGTTTTGTCTTAAGTCTTAATTTTCTATGACTAATAAGACAATGGAGATTATCTGTCTATTTATGGAGGTAGGGTCTAACTTGTGTTGAACATAATCCTTTATGAACTAATGACAGAGTTGCTCGGGAGGTGTAGAATCAACCTATTTGATGTAATTTTTTTGTATCACGTTTCTGAGTCCCAGCCTGTGTTAAAGTGTCATTTCCGCGTTATTGATGACTCTGCTTGTGGACAGACCCCGCATTACGATCGCCGCGCCGCTTTACCTCGACCGAACGTCCATCGATCCTATCGGAAGCCTTTTGTTTCGACAATCAATTATCTCCGTTGGTTTCCCCTCACGTCTCTCTTTCTCATGATGCATTCTCGATCCACGGCTGCCAGCTACCTATTTCAGTTTAATCAGGTCTCATTATGGGCGATTTCGACGGTCGCCTAAGGCACTTCTGAGATTCTAAACAATTTGCGGACTCGCGGAATTGAAATAATGAATGTGAACGTAACTTTACCATGTACGTTGTCAACTGCCAGATGTCGTACTACGATGTCAGACATTTAGGCTGAGACACAGTTTGCCCGAAGAATTTCGAAAATGAGATATTGTGGTTTTTTGGATGTTATATGATCACGAAAAAACAAAATTTCGTCATGGCTGTTTGTCTGTCCTATAATTCTTGACTTGAGAACGGTGCTGTTGCGTCTTGTAGAACGTCCGATTTCACTGTTTTTTCTCTTAAAACTTTTAGAGGGTAGTCTGATAAATTTTTTAGAAACAAAAAAAGTGTGGATGAAGCACGCTTTTCATGAAAATTTTTTTCCAAAATATTGTATTTTTAGCTGTTCTTTCCATCATTATTTCCACCGTCATCTATCTGCCATATGACGTAAACATCAGTGCATATGTCATATATGAGAGGTGCTTGCCTGCGGTGTTGCCGGATTGGGCTCCGAATTTAGAGAAAAATATGAAAAGTTGAAAATTTATATACATATATATGTACATTAATTAATGAATCACAAAAACGAAAAACTGAAACAAACAAAAGTAGCAAAATAAAAGGCGATTCCTAATAAGTATAAATAAAAAAATAAGAGTAGTAAAACAAAAACTAATTCCATGTAATTATAAAAATCAAAATATAACAAACAGCAGTAAAATAAAAAGTAGTAAAACAAAAAGAAAACAATTACATGTTGCATAAAAAGCAATTCTAAGTGACAACACAGAACAAAAAGTAAAACAGTAGTAAAACGAAGAACAATTTAATTCCATCCAAATTGCTTTTTATCTTACTGTTTGTTATTTTTTGTTTTTTATATACTAAGTGACATATAAATCCGAACACCCAGTTTAAATGGTTTTATTTTAATAAAAGTTGGTGAATGTATTTATCTTACTGTAAATAACAAGTGAAAAAATTTTCAGCCTTATCAGTTGGTCATTCCGGTTTTTATACTAATTTTTTTTAATTCACCAACGCTCTAAAAATGAATATTTCAGCCGCAGTAAAGAATCAACGTTGGCGGATTTTGGTTCTTGACAGCCTTTACGATCGGTTACGATGCCTAGAGTTCGGAGACCTGTACGATTTCGTCAACTTAGTGAGTTTGATAGGGGCCGTATAGTGGGACTTCGGGAAGCTGGACTTTCTTTTCGGGCAATTGCAGTTAGAGTGCAAAGAAGTGTAGACACTGTGGTTAGGTGTTGTCAGGCATGGCTTCGAGAAGGCCGTACGCAAAGAGCAAGGGGCACTGGACGCCGCCGTAGAACAACAGACCGTGAAGATCGCCGCCTAAGATTATTGGCCTTAAGGGACCGTTTCTCCACTACCAGGTCCATTGCAAATGAATGGTTTGCAGAACACGGAAGAGCTATTGGCATGCGAAGTGCTTACCGACGAATGAGAAGTTTTGGCTTGTTTTCATACCGGCCACACTGGGTCCTCCTTTTAACTCGAGAACACCGACGTAATCGCCTTGAGTGGTGCAGACAACGGTCACTCTGGGATCAGGAATGGAACAGTATCATCTTTAGTGACGAGTCTCGTTTTTGTTTAGGCATGCACGATGGTCGTGCCAGGGTTAGAAGGCGACGTGGTGAAAGGAGGAATCCACAGTTTTTTGTTGAAAGACATGTTCATCACACTGTTGGAGTTATGGTTTGGGGTGCTATAGCTTATGGTTCCAGGTCACCTTTAATTTTCATCAGAGGTAACATGAACGCGCGTTATATCCACGAAGTTCTAGAACCCCATCTTTTACCCTATCTTGACACCCTGGCAGATCCAACTTTCCAACAAGATAATGCCCGACCACATGTTGCAATAGTCGCAATAGACTTCTTTCAACCTAATGATGTCACATTGTTACCATGGCCACCAAGATCTCCCGACTTATCCCCAATTGAGCACGTGTGGGATATGATGGGTAGGAGATTGCTCAATTTGCAACGTCCTCCTCAGACTGTAGAAGCACTTCGAGAGGAGTTAGTGGTTGCCTGGGATGAGATAAAACAGGAGGACATTGACCACCTCATCAGAAACATGCCTAGGCGCGTTGGAGAATGCGGAGTACATCAGGGTGCATCCACACATTATTAAAGGTCAAAGGGCTTTAAAGCAGTGCAATCAATTTGAAATTTTTATCATTTACTTATTATGCTTCATTAAGTACTTATACAAAATTTTATTAACATAAAACCATTTAAACTGGGTGTTCGGATTTATATGTCACTTAGTATAATTGAATGAATTTTTTTTGTTTTACTACTGTTTTAATTTTTTGTTTTTTATAATCACTTTTATTTTACTGCTGTTTGTTATTTTTTGTTTCATACTTAGTAAGAATCACTTTTAATTTTACTACTGTTGTTTGTTCCATTTTTTTGTTTCTGTGTTTCATTAATATAAATGTATATATATTTTCCACTTGTCATATTTATTATTTATATACGGAGCCCAATCCGGCAACACCGCAGGCAAGCGCCTCTCATATATGACATATCCACAGACGTCAGCGTCATATGGTAGATGGCGGTGGAAATAATGGGGGAAAATACTGTTAAAAAATACGGTATTTTGGGAAAACAATTTCATGAAAAGCGTGCTTCATTCACACTTTTTATGATGTAAAATAATTTATCAGACTACCTTCTATAAGTTTCAAGTGAAAAAACAGTGAAAACCGAAGTTCTACAAGACGCAACAGTACCTTGAGAAGTACCACTCCCATTTTGATGAAATTTCCACACAAGGTTGCTACTATAAGGACGAGAAAACTTTTCGAAAATGTGTCCAGTGGTGTCGGGAAAAAAGCAAAAAAAGAGTAAAATAAAAGTCGCTAAAACTTCGTATTTTTGACATTCCAGAGACTCCTGATCATTTTCATGAGAATTTTTATTGAGGTTGAAATTCCGGGGTTGTGGGTTGTAGAGGGTTGTAAGGGAGGGCGGAGGGTATATGAACCCCGGTAATTCTATGCGCCTATTAGCCAAATTTCACACATAATAGGTTTCCTTGTTCATTTCCCTTTAAAACTTAGAACGATACTCTTGCTATCTAATCTCACCGCCCGGCGCACCTGTTCGGCTGACTAATTGATCAGTACTGACCCGCAAAAACATATGTGGAAACAACGTTGCCAGATGGTCAGCAACTACCTATTGTCTCATATAGCCTTAACTTAGTGTGTCAGATAGTTTGAGGTCTCTCGCTCTCTTAAAATCTAGACGTCACTGGTACATGTACGTATTAAGAACAAACTCAAATAATAATAAAAACAAGGAGTGTTGATTAATATGCTGATAACAAGCATATAAGACACTTATAGGACAGGGAAAGAATGTCTATGTATTAATTTTATGGGCCTGTTTGACTGACTTAATTCATTCAACTTCTCTGTTGTACATGCTGGGTGTAGGATTGGTCTCAAGCGGACAAAGAGCGAAAGCATAGCAACTACTCTCTATCCAAGGTATGAGATCTATCGACATAAGAGCACAGATCACCATCTGCTGTTGTATTTTTAGTTGTTTATTATCTTACAAACAAAAAGCTACTCAACTTTTCGGTTTAAACAACACAAGGCCGCTGTTGAACCTCTTTACAGCTAATGCAGCCACTTTATCCCAAACCGTATATTTAAAAAGCTCGTTTTCGTTGAGGAAAAAAGAATAACACTCCAACACTGCCCCTTTCCACATAATTACAGGCTTTAACCAAACTTGAGAAAACTACCTAACTAATATACCTTAATATGGGGGTCCGACCAGAATGTGATCGAGCCTCTAAAGCTAGACCGGGCAACCTCACAGTCTATTCGAGGCGATAATAAATCGAAGACTGGTTTTTGATATTTCGAAAATATAATTACCTGTTTTCATTTTGTAATGGAATATCTTGGACGGGGTTCTGCACAACGGGAACTCCGTTGGTAGCTGCTTCACGTTGTAGACAAGGCGCGGCAAGAAGATTTTGTTGATTGAGTATTTCTGTACCCCGACACGATGAACCTGCTACCATCAAGATCATGGAAGTTCGTTACTCACCCTGGAAGACGCTGGAACAGTTTTCGCCTGGTCGATAGGGGAATAAATACCCGACCGGATGGCAGAAGCAGTTAGTCAATATAAGAAGTGCTCTTTTGATTCTAATGCAGCTTTATTATTACTATTATTTTTACATCTTGGAGCAGATATTCCTGTTCTCTTCTTGTCTCCACTGGCAAAATCTTCCCGATATTTTTCAGGTCGACAAGTCGAATCATTACAGGAACGCTTGAAACGTAAAGAGGCATTTCATATTCCATATCCATTGGCAGTCAATCATTACATTACTTTAGGAGTCCACAAGTATCTATTTACTGTAAACGCAACAATGTTTAACAGTCGAGAGATAACAACCGACGAATAATCACCACACAGATCACCCGTAGCAATAAAAAATTGACTGTTAATTCTCTGAAAACGATTTGCATGCCATTAAAGACGACATAAGTCGGTCGGTCGAGCATAAGCGTGGATGCGGGAGACAAACATGGCACATTCACTATTTTTGATAGTTCCTGCTTTATTCCAAAAAAGATGCCCACCCCTTTTTAGTCTTAGGTATCTGTTTCTTTTTACAAAACTTGATTTTTATGAATAATATATTGTAATAGAATAGATTACAGCAGGGATAACTGGCTGCAATTATCTAAATACAGGGAGAGTGAAAAGGTTTATTATAAACTGTATGCTTCTTACTTAGAACATATTTTTGTCTATAGGGTGGTTCATAACTATGCTGTGATCGAAATATGTATACTAAGTGACATATAAATCCGAACACCCAGTTTAAATGGTTTTATTTTAATAAAAGTTGGTAAATGTATTTATCTTACTGTAAATAACAAGTGAAAAAATTTTCAGCCTTATCAGTTGGACATTCCGGTTTTTATACTGCTTTTTTTTAATTCACTAACGCTCTAAAAATGAATATTTCAGCCGCAGTAAAGAATCAACGTTGGCGGATTTTGGTTCTTGACATCCTTTACGATCGGTTACGATGCCTAGAGTACGGAGACCTGTACGATTTCGTCAACTTAGTGAGTTTGATAGGGGCCGTATAGTGGGACTTCGGGAAGCTGGACTTTCTTTTCGGGCAATTGCAGTTAGAGTGCAAAGAAGTGTAGACACTGTGGTTAGGTGTTGTCAGGCATGGCTTCGAGAAGGCCGTACGCAAAGAGCAAGGGGCACTGGACGCCGCCGTAGAACAACAGACCGTGAAGATCGCCGCCTAAGATTATTGGCCTTAAGGGACCGTTTCTCCACCACCAGGTCCATTGCAAATGAATGGTTTGCAGAACACGGAAGACCTATTGGCATGCGAAGTGTTTACCGACGAATGAGAAGTTTTGGCTTGTTTTCATACCCGCCACACTGGGTCCTCCCTTTAACTCGAGAACACCGACGTAATCGCCTTGAGTGGTGCAGACAACGGTCACTCTGGGATCAGGAATGGAACAGTAACAAGATAATGCCCGACCACATGTTGCAAGAGTCACAATAGACTTCTTTCAACATAATGATGTCACATTGTTACCATGGCCACCAAGATCTCCCGACGTATCCCCAATTGAGCACGTGTGGGATATGATGGGTAGGAGATTGCTCAATTTGCAGCGTCCTCCTCAGACTCTAGAAGCACTTCGAGAGGAGTTGGTGGTTGCCTGGAATGAGATACCAGAGGAGGACATTGACCACCTGATCAGAAGCATGCCTAGGCGCGTTGGAGAATGCGTAGCACATCAGGGTGCATCCACACATTATTAAAGGTCAAAGGGCTTTGAAGCAGTGCAATCATTTTGAAATTTTTATCATTTACTTATTACGCTTCTTTAAGTACTTATACAAAATTTTATTAAAATAAAACCATTTAAACTGGGTGTTCGGATTTATATGTCACTTAGTATATTTTGTTAAATGGAAAGCATTATATTTTATTGCATATTTCGATAGAAGAAATTTGATACAACATACATGGGGTTTTATTTTCAAATTGTTGACATTTGACAATCTATCGACAGCTTTGACAATTCTCAACTCCGCAACTGTTATAGATACAGAACTGAATTTTTCGTTAAAAAGTTTTATGATGCCATGTTTTGTTCCTATCCATTTACTTTTTCAGGTTTGTAAACAGTTTGGTCAAAAACTCAGAATGAACGATATTTAAAAAAAAATTTAATGGAACACCCTGTGCATTTTCACAGTTCTTGATTCCTCTGTCCACAAGCCTTTTGCGATATCAGTGTTTTGGGTTTTTGTGCGATCGGTTTTTGGGTTACACCTAACCTTCAAAACTAAAAAATAACATTCAGGCATACTGTTAGAATGAGCGTATTTTCAATAAAAAATGAATCTATCCAGCCTACGTTTCTAACTACTCAAAAACCAGTCACGTAAACCCCCATAAACCTTATACTAGAAAAAAAGCATATGAAGAGGTAAATCAAAAAGTGTGAACATATATAGGGTGGGACAAGTTAAAATTTTAAGAAATTGTTTTTATTTTTCTTGACTACCCTGTGTACACTATTCAAAAAAACTGAAAAGGTCAGTAAATAGAGACAAAATATTAGATCATAATTTAAAAAAAAATGCAGTACTTTATATAACAGCTGCGGAGGTGCGATTTGTCAAAGTTGAGTGTTTCTTTCGATAAACTGCCAAATATATCAATATCTGAAAATAGTATGGTATGTTGCATTGAAAGGACCTATCCTTGGATCACCGCATAGTTATGAATCACCCTGTAGAAGCAAACATATTGTAGCGTTTTTCTGGTTTCTTTAGGGTGTGATTTAAAACACTGGATTTCACAAAAAAAATGCACTGATTGATTCAACTTGATAGAATATTCATGTACACCACTATTTAATTCTTATGTCGCCATTGACTGCACTATACTCCACTCCGCTCTGTTACTCTACCGTATTCAGTACTCTCTGCTTCCATCTGCCGGCCGCCGAGTTATATATAGTCCCAATTGCTGCTTCGAGAAAGGCCGGGTGAACCGCAAAGCGACATCTAGAATATTGGAGGTCACTTCGCGTCGATCTAGAAGGCGGTCTATGGTCACGCTCCTCACAGACGCCGCCAAGCGGCTTGTGCTGTCGCGGTTCGCGTAAAAGCAGAGATCGGCCATTAAGCTCTGGCGAGTAGGATACTCGCCCAACAGATGACGCTATTTGTCACAATATTTTCCAGGTCAGTAGCTTACTGTTGGATACAATTAAGAGAGAAATAAAACAGATACCTGCAGATTTAAACTGCCGGATCTCATACTAAATGACGTATTTGGGTGTTCATATACAACTTGGTACGTAGGATTGCAATAAGTCCTTTAGAAGTAGTAAAAAGAAAATAATCATTCTTACACATGACCAAAAACTTCGATGAAGGCTCGAATTCTGTCTGGAAGCTCTGGATTGGTCGATTTGAAAATAAATGAGCGCGCCGACGGATGAATGGGGAGTCGAGTCGACGATGAGTCAGCAGTATCACACGCGATAGGCCAGTCGACATCGTCACACATTTGATATAAATTAGTCGTAAGTGTTATAAGGCGAGACACACCCCCACGGGACCACCTGCGGATGCCTATGACATCCTAATAGGTGCTACTCGTTGGGATCGGTGGTGGAGGAGCCGACAAACACGGCGGTGTTGCCAGATTTCATCTAGCATCATGCGCGGCAAACCCTCGAAAGTTGTCTACAAATTTCAGACAACAGTTTGTAAATTGAGATATAAAATTGGTTCTATTATTTGTTCCAATTGATCAAAATGTTGGAATGTTGCGGAGTTTGCACGTCTATGTTCTAGTCGTGCATTCGATCGCCTCCGACACTGGAAATTATGCAAATTGCCCAAGCTCGTTGCGAGTGGCTGGTTATGCCGTGGCGGATAGTGCCGTTATCGTGCTTTTCTCATCGCCATCTCGCGAATATTGGCCGAGAAATAACTCGATAATGAATAAATATTGTAATTTGGGAAAGGGAGAGGTGTAATTTGCACCGTAAAGTGTTTTACATCGCAAATATTATATTAGGCTCGGCTCGGGACCGTATGCTGGCTACACGTTGGCTCCTTGGACGTGATGTCACGTTCCTCGTATAATTGGATTTTCAGTTGTTTGGGATACTGAACGTTGAATTTGTAAACCACTTGCTTGTTGAACCATAAGATACTCAACAATTATAATCTGCGGATGAACATCTCTTTTTATTATACATTGTGTCCGCAAAGTTGGGGTTTTCCTTTCCAGAAACAACAAAGGTAATGTGTAGTGAAACGGGGGCGACCAAGTAAAAAAAAATAAAGGAAAAAGTACTCACTCTCCAGTTGACGAGAAGGGCTAAATACGTCTCTGCCCGAAATCATACCGCTCCAACAGAAAATGAAATCAGCTGATGCGCTACCGAGCAGACGCACCAAGACAGCCCAAACATTCACCGAAAATGTGCCCGACGGATAGCGTGCGGATTTTCTACTGACCAAACATGAGTGTTGCGAAAGTTATTCACCCCATTACGCGTGAATGTAGATACGTCTGTCACCAATATGCACTTCAAAAAGTCCGGATTATTGTCATGTTGATGCAACAACCACTCACAAAACCGCACTCTTGCTGGAAAATCGTCAGGTTGAAGGGCTTGTACACGTTGGACGTGAAACGGATACAGCGCCTCTTCACGCAGCGTTTGCCACACTTTAGTTTTTGATACTTGCACTTCTCTAGTGCTTGTTGAGGGATTCTCGTCTACGCGATTACCTCTACACGCGTGACCGTAACCGTCGGTTGAAGGTTGCATACTGACCTGGCACTCTGACCCCGACCCAGTTCTGCCGTCGGGTTGAGACCTTGTACCAATCGGTGATGTCCCGGGTCGCGGCTCCAGGACGGTATTCAGATATTTTTGATGTTGCATAGCCCTTTATCTCGGTTCCCTTAAGACATTGGTGTATAAGGTAATAAGAAAAATTGCTTATGTTTTTAAGATCTACACGTCGTGTAAACGAAAACTCCAACTTTGCGGACACCCTGTATATGCATATATATCTGCTACATATTCCATAATCCAAAATCATACAAATTTATAGTGGCTTGTGTTTTACTAAACAATTTAATTATTAGGTTGTATACAAACATTAGAAGTGCATTTTTTCGTTTACAGCTTTTAAAGTTCCTAATGATTTTTTTAAATCTGGTGATTTGGGATACCAAGCTACCGAGGCTCCCCCTTTGGCGCGCAAAAAGCGAGTTATTCGTATAAACTTTATTTCTAGATCAACCCTCGTAATAAGTTGAATCCATTCAGGAGTTTCTGCCAACCAAACATCACAAGTTGTTAAACACCCAACCAATTAAGTTGCCCGTTGCCTTATATATGCAAGCGCTTGTAAACTTGATGGCGTTTAGAATAAATTACAACAAAGCAAACTAACTATGATCCGACAAAATGATTGATCGAATACAAAATTAATACCCGGGGTTATACACCAATTATCTCGACAAGAAATTTCTTGTGTCTATAAATAAATACCGTTGTACAATGAATGTATGTGTCTATCAAACCTCGAAGCAAAGGCGTTTATGTATGAGATTTTTTTTTCTCGGTAGGTAATTGGTGTTAATGTGTGCAGTTATGAGGGCCTTAATTGGCTTGTGGATAATTCTCTTTCAATACCTCATTTAATCGCAAGTCTACCGAGAAAGTTTTTTTATAGAAGCTAGACGATAGCTTATATGAATATAGGGTGTAATATTCGGATCATAGAAACAACACTTCGTGATACCATATACCATGATACCCAAAACTGACCCTTGTGGATTACTCATTATCGTTGTTTCAGCCTGCTACTTCCCGAGGGTACTGACTAGGTTTTTTGGATGTTATATAATAATAATTAATGACTTTTTATTTGTAGTAATACTAAAGCAGGCGAGATTTAGATACTGTATCTATTCTTCCACCTAAATGTATAAAATCATAGCAAACATATTAGATGCTCAAAATATTGTACGTTATTTTGTAGGCAAAGCAAGGTTACCAGTGCATAGCCAGGCAGAAATCCTAAGCCACTACTGCAGTTTCGGGAATCTTGGATCACCCCTTATAATTATATATGAATCATTCATCAATCATTTAATTGTCACTCAAATGTAAAACCACTTAAGAAGGTTTTCCGGTGGTTTTTCTATTTTCTCTTTGATCTATTTTACTTAAAGCACATCTTTCAAGCAACCATGTCTTCAGATAACGCAGCTGATCCAGATGAAGATTCCTCACAACCCACTTCTGAAAATCTGGACACAGATGGTATGTCTGTATTTTTTTCTGGACATTTACGTACAGCTAAACATTTAAACCTAGCACAAAAAGTGTCCTACCTCTCTACACTTTTTGTCGAAAATTTGTCTCCAAAATTTCAAGATCATCCGTAGCTGAATTCATTCTTAAGGCCACAAAAAATATGTTTCAACAGTTTTTAAATTCCCCTCCTAGTTATAAAAATCCAGTCCACACAGTCGTAAATCTGCCTTAGATCACAAAGTTAAATATCTTTCTTTGTTCTGATGTTACACTTAATTTTAATGATTATACCTAAGTGAGGTATATAAAGCAGTTTGGCTGACGACTAGTCAGAATATTAAGACAGGTCTCTTTCAACCTGGTTCAAATTAAATGTGATTGAATTTAATGTCAGTATAGGTAGTATCTACGCATGTGCTAGGGAAAGTATTATGATTCAGTTTCTTGCATAGACTTATTCAAAAAGGACACCCTACAATAAATCCGTCTATTTCCAGATATAAAATTGCGTCAAAAAATGTTTGAACAATTTTTCTGAACAAATTCCAAAAACTGTTTTTTCGTTACTACCTTTTAGGTTAGGTTTGAACCACTGAATTCAGTCTAGGTAACATGAGCCACTCAAGGATTTATTTGTCTCCTCATTCTCATAGTCTGGAGTCAGAATCAAAGTGCACTTAACATAATTCAATTTCTTGACAGTTCATTAAGTTCGTGAATTTAGTTATTTTTTGAAAGTGCGAGTGTTTGCAGATAATACGATGTCAAGACATAGAGCGGCACAAGCCTAATTAAGGTATTATTATTATTTTGTGGATACGATGTAACTTTGATAGGCATTTGTAATCAAATGGGTCAAAAATATGCACTAAGATTACGCAGGTGTGGCGACAAAAAGCTATTTGAATTCTTTGTTTTGAACAAAACCAGTTCTCGAGCACTTTTCTCTAAAGCTGATACAAGCGATTTAATGTTTTAAGAAGTGCGAAATATAACATTTTCGATCCGAAATTTAAATATGAAAAATTGGCAAGAAGGTTGACACTGCACTTAGCTATGAATACGTATATTACTAAATTAAGTAGTTCAAGTCAAACATTCCTATACATATTACCACTGACGTAAAAACAAAAATTATAATGTTGCCAAAGCTTCTAAATGTTTTGCAAAAATACATCAAAAAATCTACAACATTTTAGAGGGTATTGTTATTGTAAACCTTCACTCTTTAATTGTTAATCAAGAATGTTCTTGCGCGAGCACGCAACCAACAATTAAAATCGAACGTTTACAATGACAATACCTTTCAAAAAGCTATGGAATTTTGCGAATCGGTGTTTGCAAAATATTTAGGAACTTTTGCGATATTAAAATCTTCGTTCTTGTTTATAGTTCTTCTTGACTGAATATTACTTACTTTTTCAAATATTAAATCGTTTATATATTGAAAACTATGCAGTCTTAAGGTATACTTTGTGCATAATAACCTAAAAAAACGAATAAAGCTCTATCCGGAGCAAAACATTGAAACAATTTTTCATGCAAGTTTGGCATGCAGATTCGATAAGCAAGCTCTTTTTTGAATATGTTTCTTCAAAAAACAGAATTAAAATACCTTTCGGAGCAGATACTTGAGATACTTCCAGGACTCTGTGGCAATTTTTGATTGTTAACTTTTTTTCGTCGATAGAAGTGACGTCCGTCAACGATCCTCAATCTGGGCCTTCCAGTAGCGAAACATCTGGAACGTTATATGACCCAACATTTTCAGATAGCACGGTGAGTTGCTTTCGTTTTAGATAACACAAATATTGTCGGACCGTAGGTAAAAGTAGAATCATTCTCAGAAGGGATCGCCTCAGATGTCAAGGTGGCTGGTCACGTTTTTTTAAGCTTTTCCTGTGGCCGCTGATTGTATTTTTGTGATAGTCTGTAGTGAAACATGCTTTAATAATGCTACTATTAGGTTTTATACACTTTATTTAAACATTTACTAATTTCAGCGACGAGTAAGTTGTCTTATAGTTTAGATCCTTCCCGTATTGGTTGCTAGTATCATATTTGTGTTTTTAGCTCCTGAAGATGGCTTCATAGAGAATGCGGAAAGCTCGTGATTATCGTTAGAATAGTTTACTAAAGCCTAAAAAAAATGTGACAATTTCCCAATTAGCAATTAGTTGTATTTTTGCCCAACTGGTAGTTGGCAATGGCAATGACTACTGCTCGTATATATATATATACAGGGTACTTTGAAGTTGAGTCATTAATTTTCAGATAATGATTGTAGAAGGGAGATAAACCAAAATATGTGTGTAAAAATAAAAAAAAAATTACCTTGTTTTATAAAGTATCCTCCCGACAAGTATTTCAGTGCGGACCTGTATTTGATCGCGAGGTCTTGGAGCACCGGCATGCCGTCTTAAGTCACCTGATTCACGAGCCCGTTGTACTACATTAACAAAGGCACGAGGGGTTGGTTGCACTCGATTGGGAAACCGATCGGCATAAACATGTGCCATTTTTTATTTCGTTTGAGCCACGCAACAGACACCACTATTCACTAAGGCGTTACCGACTGACACTGACTGTATACAACACAACTGAATAAAATAATTGTAAAAACATCGTTCCAAATTCTTTCGCTTTTTTGTTTCCGATGCGATGAACCGATGGCGGATTATATCCGTTGTTGCCAAACACGAGCACATAATATTATCATTGAGACAGGGCGGTACTCTAACTTCCAAAGGGCTATAACTTTGT
This sequence comes from Acanthoscelides obtectus, assembly GCA_963669975.1. Taxonomy (NCBI): domain Eukaryota; kingdom Metazoa; phylum Arthropoda; class Insecta; order Coleoptera; family Chrysomelidae; genus Acanthoscelides; species Acanthoscelides obtectus. Next base: position 6,346,293 of record CAVLJG010000005.1, read on the forward strand.
TACTTTAATTTTACCAGAAAAATGGTAAAGGAAAAAACATTTCTTTTGATCAGATCTACTCACTGTTAAAATAAATGACTCAACTTCGAAGTCATCCTGTATATATATATATATATATATATTCATAGTTAATTGCCTTAACTGTTAGGAGAAAATTTCCTTAAATTTCTTTGGATAGGAGGCAAAGGAAGGAAAGATGAAATCTCGAAGGATTTTTCAATAGTTGATAGATTTTCAAGTTCCTCCAAATCAATCAGTGTTTGAAATTAAAAAACAGCTATAGTTTGACATTTGTTAATAATATTAAAATAATTCCGTCCTAATCGAATCTCATCGGTCCAGTTTCTTGTTCGTCGACTATGTGTTCCCTTTCACTGTCGTTTAAGAACAATTTCAACAACAATCTCGCCAACTTAGTAAGTAATTATATTATTTTTCTACTAATTGTTTATTGTTGCTATTTTTCAAAAATTATTTTTTAGCTCCAGACGATGATGACATAGACCACCAAGCTCGAGTTCAAGTTGTAAGAGTGTACTTATGCAAAACGTTGCCTTCTACCCAAAGAAAATCAAGTATATATATATATATATATATATATATACATACATATATATATATATATATATAAATATATTTAAATTACGCACACACTTACGCAACACAGGTGTTTTGATGGCATCTTTTCCTGAAAAACAACAAGTGGTTTTAAGCTCGGTATTTCCTAAATTTCCTACAACTGAGTTAAATGATGAGGTATGATTGAAGTATGTCTTTATTTATATATCAGGCAACCCCTATCGGTTATAAAAAGCGTAAAAAGAAATTTCAAAAAAAAATGTCTTGAAATCATGTTATATTGATATATTTTACATTACTATTTATAGCTTGAATTTTTTTATCCAGTAAATACTTGTACATAGCAATTTAAGCATATTTTCCATTATACCTCCATACTGAATAAGGATATTGATCTGCGGTTTTCGCCACTTCGTTGTATTTGAAATTTTAGAAGGAATTAAAAAAAAGCATTGACACGTCCATTAAAAGTTATCTAGTGGCCACAAAGTGAACTAATTTGACAAGATTCAGCCTTCGGTAAAAGATCTGAATTTTCTGTTTTCGGTATTTCCGATAGAAGTTCCGAAAAATCGGTGTGTTCGGTAACACTGCAGGCCAGCCAATTTTCACGAAACGATTTCTCCATAAGCGACCCTGGATCCGCCCTTGTTCTCAATTAATGTGGAGGGCACAAAACTCTGAAGCCGGCCCTGATTATCAGCTTCTCATCAGTGGTCTGGTGACTCCATATCTACAGATCTAAGTACTCATATAATTCTCAAAGAAAAGTTAAGGCTCGATGAATTCTGTGGATATAAACAAATGTCATCAAAAAACACATAGTAATTATACACGGAGATAGAGACGCGACTATTCTTAAAAAAGACTATTAAAATCCAGCACGGCGAGTTTTTCTGAAAACTTTTATACTTTACATTGAGACAATTCAGGCCGAATAGGATTAAGTAGTGACCACAATATGCATCACTGTCTTGTTGATATATTGTATCGCATGCATTGTAGAAATTTCTTTACTCCCCTCTTTTACTAAATTATATCCTCATTTCCAAGAAGAAGCTTCTGACCGTTAGAGACTGTGTCCATGTACATTAATGATAGGATGATACGCCCTGTTGGGGCCTAACGGAAATTCCTTCTTGCAAAGAACGGTTCAGTCCGAACCTGTACGGTGTACGCGTCGATTTACCACGTCCTGACGCTGTAAACGGCGGTGGGTGCGACTTATCTAGCGGACGCTGAAAATTGTGCTGGAGATTTTGCAAAGTGTCGCTCCTAAGTTGTCTATTCTGTGCTCAGAGCTTGGTAACGTTTTGACTAAACATTGACAAACCGGACCTGAGTTATCGTCATAAGCTACACATTTTGTAGCAGCGATGAGAAAGTGTTGTAATCCATCTGAAATTGTACCCGGTCAAAATTGATAGCATTTTCTGACGTATTCATTAATTTTACAGAGGATGTCTATCTATCAATAAAAAAAGCATAAACTATTGTCTCAGAATTGTCTGACTTGCTGTTTTTTTTAAATAAAAGTATTACGCCATGTTTTTTATCACACGTTCGGCATAAACAATCATTATTATATGAAACCTATATCAAGGTTTTACAGTATCCTTACAAATATACTGAATGATCGACGAAAAGTAACAAAAAAAATAATGAATTCAGTGTGATTAAGTACTCGTATATGTCTTATACAGGGTGACTTTGAAGTTGAGTCATTAATTTATAGATAATGATTGTAGAAGGAAGATAAACTAAAATATGTGTGTAAAAATAAAAAAAAAATTAAAAAAAATTTTTACCTTGTTTTATAAAGTATCCTCCCGACAAGTATTTCAGTGCGGACCTGTGAGGTCTTAAGTCATCTGATTCACGAGCCCGTTGTACTACATTAACAAAGGCACGAGGGGTTGGTTGCACTCGATTGGGAAACCGATCCGCATAAACATGTGCCATTTTTTATTTCGTTTGAGCCACGCAACAGACACCACTATCCACTACCGACTGACACTGACTGTATACAACTGAATGAAATAATTGTAAAAACATCGTTCCAAATTCTTTCGCTTTTTTGTTTCCGATGCGATGAACCGATAAGGCGAATTATATCCGTTGTTGCCAAACACGAGCACATGATATTATTATTGAGACAGGGCGGTACTCAAACTTCCAAAGGGCTATAACTTTGTTACTTTAATTTTACCAGAAAAATGGTAAAGGAAAAAAACATTTCTTTTGATCGGATCTACACACTGTTAAAATAAATGACTCAACTTCGAAGTCACCTGTATATGGAAGTAAAACAACACGGTAGGTGGTTTTAAATGACTTCATTGTTTTTCGAAGTATTCTCCACGAAATTTAATACACATCTGCATGCGTTCGAACCAATTTTCGAAGCACTTATTCCACTCGTTTGCTGGCAGATCCAAAACGGCGTTTTTACTAAAGAGTGAGGTTAAGATTCAGTACTGACGTTCGATCCGCGCGGCCTACTATGTTTCTAAAAGACACCCCTCGTACTATGACCATTGCTTTTGTTATAAATTAAAACACAGTATCCATATGGTTTCTAAGCAAGAATACAGGAAGTACGGGTAATTTACTATGTTTTCATCTAATGTTGTGCAGATACTGGATTGTCATTTAAGATGATCATAAAAAAGCTATAAAATAAAACTTTCAGATTTTCAGTAATTATCATAGCTTATACTGTATTTTGTCATCAAAATATGCCTCTGCTACGTGTCTTTCATATTGTAATGACGATACTATCATTTTCACATTTTTTGCACTTACTGCGTTCTGGCTTATGACAGCAGTGAGTCTCTATTATTTAATTAAAAAGGTCAAAGACGAGAGCTCTCTAATTCACTTTACATTTTTTTTTGCCAAAAAGGAGTCTGAGAAAGTGACTATCAGTACCCTTCGTCTAGAAAGAGTTACGCCATTTTCCGACCTCAATGACATCGAGTTCCTGGAAATGATGTACGAGGAAGAAGAAAAAGCTAGACATTTGAATATAGAAAACGAAATTTTCACGCTTTTCCTCAAGGAAAACGATCCGTTCGCTGTGGCTGAACTTGAACACTTATTTTTGGCAGCTCTCACCCTCAAGTCTGCGATGTCTCAGAGATCAGCAAGTAAGTGGGGGAAAGTTTCAGGAAAACGGAATACAGGGTTCGTTCGGAAAGTAATAGGACTCATTTTCTTCAGCCATAGCTAACGAATGAGCGGCTGGTTAGTGGTCAGTTGTCTCCGAGCACTTGGAGAGTCAGGACAGGCATTTTCGCGCGATGTGTTTCTGTGAGTGGTGCAAGCCGAAAATGCAGAGTTCGTTAGAGCAGAGGTCCGCGATTAAATTCTGTGTGAAACTCGGTAAATCTGCGACAGAGACGTTTCATATGATCAAGCAGGCTTACCCAGGTGTTGCTTTAGCAAGAAGTGGTGTGCTTCAGTGGCACCAGGCCTTTTTGGAGGGCTGGGAAGAGGTCGCTGATGACCTTCAACTTCGACAAACACCGATAATGTGACTCGTGTGCGCAAAGTTTTGAACTCAGACCGTCGACTAAGTATTCGTTTAATTGCCCAGATGTTAAATTTACCAAAATCTGTGGTTCATGACATTGTGACACAGCATTTGAACATGCGCAAGGTGTGCGCGAAGATGGTCCCAAAAGTGCTCACTGACGACCAGAAATTGCGGCGAGTGGAAGTGTGCCAAGAAAATTTGAACATGTGTTAAAGTGACCCTCAATTTTTGAATAACGTAATCACAGGTGACGAGTCGTGGATCTTTGAGTATGATCCCGAGACAAAGAGGCAATCTTCTGAGTGGCACACGACGGCGTCTCCTCGCCCAAAAAAGGGAAGAATGAGCAAATCCAAAGTGGAAACGATGCTCATTGTCTTTTTTGACATCCAAGGCATCGTCCACCATGAATTTGTTCCTCCTGGACAAACTGTCAACGCCAAGTTTTACGTGTTTTCTCGCCTGAAAAGTCCGATGAAAGGCAAGCATTTTGAGACGACAAAGGGGATCCAAGCAGCATGCACCGCGGCTTTCAAGGCTATTCCGGAGAATGCCTTCCGTGACGCCTTCAATGCTTGGAAATCGCGCTGGCAGCGCTGCATCGACGCAGGAGCCTATTTTGAAAAAGAATTGTAACGATTGGCTCAATAATCTTTTTTAAATCGACTCAGTCCTATTACTTTCCGGACAAACCCTGTATGCTCTTTGTAAGGCCAACCATTAAAATGTCGTAGTTTTTTTCACGCGATGACAAATTCCTCATACTCAGTCTAACACCCATCGAACCCAATAAGACAGACGGGGCACGGCGCATCTTTATCGTTTGTCGACGTTAATATTGTCATACGAGCTCACAGCAAAACGTAAGTTCTCAAATAAAGAAACCATTTTTTGCTTTGAATCGCTTGAAGTTTATATACAGGGTGGTCCATCCATGTGTGGACGGAATATTACTCGTAAACAAACAGATTTTGGGAAAATCTATTTATGGCATGTTATACATGGATGATCCACCCTCTATAAGTACTTGCAATGGTACTAAACAAAAAAAATATATGACAACGTCGACGCCTATTCTTCAACAGAAAGTAGTGGAAGTTCGGTGTTTGGGAGCTCTGCATATATTGCTGCCGGTAAAAGCAGATCTGAAAATGCGTCTAGCGCTAGCATACTACAAATGATGTCTTCAAGAGGACCCAAGATTAATCTGTCTACCAAAACCGAAATGGTTGTCAGGGCTTTTGAAGATAAACAGGTTAGTATGATGAAAGCTACACTATGCTAAACTACAAGTATACTAAGTGACATATAAATCCGAACACGCAGTTTAAATGGTTTTATTTTAATAAAATTTTGTATAAGTACTTAATGAAGCATAATAAGTAAATGATAAAATTTTCAAAATGATTGCACTGCTTTAAAGCCCTTTGACCTTTAATAATGTGTGGATGCACCCTGATGTGCTACGCATTCTCCAACGCGCCTAGGCATGCTTCTGATCAGGTGGTCAATGTCCTCCTGTGGTATCTCATTCCAGGCCACCACCAACTCCTCTCGAAGTGCTTCTAGAGTCTGAGGAGGACGTTGCAAATTGAGCAATCTCCTACCCATCATATCCCACACGTGCTCAATTGGGGATAAGTCGGGAGATCTTGGTGGCCATGGTAACAATGTGACATCATTATGTTGAAAGAAGTCTATTGTGACTCTTGCAACATGTGGTCGGGCATTATCTTGTTGGAAAGTTGGATCTGCCAGGGTGTCAAGATAGGGTAAAAAATCGGATTCTAGAACTTCGTGGATATAACGCTGCGCGTTCATGTTACCTCTGATGAAGATTAAAGGTGACCTGGAACCATAAGCTATAGCACCCCAAACCATAACTCCAACAGTGTGATGAACATGTCTTTCAACAAAAAACTGTGGATTCCTCCTTTCACCACGTCGCCTTCTAACCCTGGCACGACAATCGTGCATGCCTAAACAAAAGCGAGACTCGTCATTAACGACAATACTGTTCCATTCCTGATCCCAGAGTGACCGTTGTCTGCACCACTCAAGGCGATTACGTCGGTGTTCTCGAGTTAAAGGGAGGACCCAGTGTGGCCGGTATGAAAACAAGCCAAAACTTCTCATTCGTCGGTAAACACTTCGCATGCCAATAGGTCTTCCGTGTTCTGCAAACCATTCATTTGCAATGGACCTGGTAGTGGAGAAACGGTTCCTTAAGGCCAATAATCTTAGGCGGCGATCTTCACGGTCTGTTGTTCTACGGCGGCGTCCAGTGCCCCTTGCTCTTTGCGTACGGCCTTCTCGAAGCCATGCTTGACAACACCTAACCACAGTGTCTACACTTCTTTACACTCTAACTGCAATTGCCCGAAAAGAAAGTCCAGCTTCTCGAAGTCCAACTATACGGCCCCTATCAAACTCACTAAGTTGACGAAATCGTACAGGTCTCCGTACTCTAGGCATCGCAAGCGATCGTAAAGGATGTCAAGAACCAAAATCCGTCAACGTTGATTCTTTACTGCGGCTGAAATATTCATTTTTAGAGCGTTAGTGAATTAAAAAAAAGCAGTATAAAAACCGGAATGCCCAACTGATAAGGCTGAAATTTTTTTCACTTGTTATTTACAGTAAGATATATACATTCACCAACTTTTATTAAAATAAAACCATTTAAACTGGGTGTACGGATTTATATGTCACTTAATATATATGGCGAAAATAATCCAAAGTCGACACCTCCTCGGAACAAACGGTCTGCGGCACCGAGTGCACTCTAACTCGCTCAGCTACCCGCTGCCAGAACGCATCCGCTCATCTCCGGCCAGCCGCGATCGAACTGTCAGCTCACTTTTGTCTAAACCTTTTGTGAATTTATGGAATCCTCATTGTTTGTGTCAAAATCCGACAAACAGCACATCGACTTTGTGATTACGTAAAGGAAGATCCAGTTCTACAGTATATTCAGATAAGAGATAGACCGGACATAAACAAGACCACGTGATCATCGAACGCTGTAACATTCGGCAGGGACGTATTAAGAGTCACGCAGTACATATTTTTGATAGTAGATGCTGCTTTGCGTAACTTTGTAGTAAATTAGCACAATTCGATGTGTATACGATTGGTGATGGATATAGGATCATGTGGGGGTGGGGTAAGAAATATATAATGATGTAAATATACATAAGGGTTTCAAAATTTTCGCTTCGATTTCCAGCTTCGGATGCCGCCTGATGTTTGGTGAAATACAGTCGAATATAATCTCAAAATGGCGTTTAAATTAGACTAAATTAAAAATAATCGTATATCTCTTAAAATTGCTTTTAGAATATTGATTAGTATATTTTTTGATTTCTAGGTAAATATGTAGCCAAATTAAAACGTTCAAAACGTAAAAAAATGTGCATGGTTGAACATTGTCAGAAAGTAGATTCTTGAATAGGTTTTGCCAAAATGGGTTCAAAAATGTCAATAATTAATTAAAAAATACAGTAGCTTTATAATTACTTATACCTTACCGAATTTGATGAACGACATCTTTTATTGGAAAGATGAGCTTGATGAGCTTTCATCATCGCTACTGCCTGAAGCACCAACGTCAATAATGAATGGCTCGACTTGTTCCTCTAAAATATTGTCCAGTTCCCACATTCTCTTTTCAACTTTGTCTTTCACGTGCTTAATACAGTTTTCCCATTTTTGCGCTGTTATTAATTCTAGTGCTTCTTTGAAAAGTCCTTTGAGGTCACAAAATTTAAAAGTTGTATTATTATTATATATATTATTATATAATTTTTAACCTCTGCCCATATGAGCTCAATGGGATTGAGCTCGCAATGGTATGGAGGTAAACGGAGCACAGTTTTATTTTGACTTGCTGCCATTTCGTCAATGGCGTATTTTTGATATTCCGCCTTGTGATCCTTGACAATTCTTAATAATTGTACTTTCAGCATTGCTTCTTCAAAGTTGATATTTTTCGAGCGGAACCAATTTTGAACATCAACTTTCCTTGAAGCCGTTGTTGGGACCTTCTCCATTCTTCAAGAATGATAAGGCGCATTATCCAACACAATTACTGCGTTTTCCTCTAAGTTCGGTAAAATTTTTGAAAACCACTGTTCAAACGATTCGCCATTCATTTCCTCGTGGTAATCTCCAGTTTTCTTAGACTCAAAGCACCACAGACCGTCAACAACAAATCCATCCTCACTGCCAATATGGCAGATAATGAGCCTTTTCCCTTTACCTGGAAATCGAAGTACTAACTGGTGTAGATTTATTTCAATAAGCGAACCTTTTTCAAATGTTTTCATCACATTCAGCGAAAAAACATTGAGACATGAGTATCAGATTGCTATAATTGGGATTATTTAGTCATATTGAAAGAAAGAATATTGAACGTCGTATGATTACTCAGCACTTCACAATTTAATTTAAAGTTATAAACCTTTAAAAAATGAATGATCAGGAACCTGAAATACGCGCAAATATTAATATTAACAAATTATAACTTTATAAAGCTTAAAGTATGAATTAAAATGATTAGAAATATTAGGAACGGTACACAATATAAAACTTAGTAACTTTTTTTAAGTTTATAATATTCGACATATTTTAAGATTATATTAAAAAATTATTGAAATATCGAAAACACATAAAAACATGGCTTAAAAAAGTTCTAACAAATGAAAATGACAATAAAACATCCACGCATTTTATCGAAAGTTATAAAAGTTTTGTTACTTGTAATATGTTTTATCTGCCCCCTGGAATTAATGTTTAGAACCTTGTTCCCAAGGTTTGAAAAACATCCGATTGTTGTCTATTACTCGTATTTACCTGCTGGATTTTTTAATCCGGTGGACAGTCCATCTAGAAAGGCCCTCCTGGATGAAGTTACAGAATCATCAACCCATACTTTACTTGTAGTGTGTCCTGCGTTTACCCACGTTTCATCAAGGTAATAAATCTTCCTGTTTTGATTTCTATATTTCTCAATTTTTGTTAAATAATCCCTCCTCCATAGCACAATTTCTCCTCTATCCAGTAGTAAACTATTACGACCCCGTTTTTTCCATTTGAAATTTAAATGCTTCAGTAACGCATGGAAAGTTGATCGTTTGAAATTTGGCAACGTTGTATCTCCATTTACCTCCTTCAGTACTTTATCTATAGTAGGTATTTCATTCCTAAAGAAGAATTCGTGCACTTTCCTCCTAATCGCATGCTTATCAGCTTCATCCAATGATTTAACAATACTTTTGCGATGTTTACTGGTCATTGGCTCAGAAAAGGTGTGATTTTTTTTGTATTGTCTTAACACATTAAACACTGATGCGCGACACACCCCAACTTTGTGAGAAACCTTCACAACAATTTCTTTGATGGTTGATGCCTCGTTCTCCTCGCGCTCGATCTTATATATATTCAAGATGACCTCTTTCATTTCTGCACTCAGGTGTCTTTTTTTAGAGCGTTTCCTAGGTGGACTACAGGAGTTTACAACTTCATCGGCAGTATCTGTACTACTGGGCATTTTGCGCAAGCAGTTGATAACAATAACAATCAATAACAAGGTATAACAATAACAACGACAAACTCAACAACTTAATAAGATAACAAACGAAAACGTCCAAAGAAATATCAAATTGCAATGATGCACACGACATACGTAACACGTCTGAACCTGAATGTGACTCTGCCTTGATACGACTGCTCTGCCGCTCGGCATAGGCATTTAATTGCGAATTGACCAATGAGGGCTCCTGTTTTACGTCGAGACGGCGGCGTTAGCGTGAAAATCACCCGAACCTTTTGTTTACATCCGGTCTATCTCTTATCTGAATATACTTTAGGTTCCACTATTTGATTTTTCTGATAGTCCGCCATGGCAACGTTCAAGAAGAAAGCCCACGCGACCCGGCGAAGACTCAAATGTGAATTAGAGGAATTCAATCAACGCGAAGATGACATCACTGATTCAATGGCGGCGTTCGAGTACAACATTGTCACTCAAGGTGTCGACCCGTTGACTCAGAGGATTCCTGCTGAGAAGTTTCTCAACTATATGTACGCTTGGCTGAAGAACTCTATGCAGAACATCGAGAAAATGAGGTAGCAGATCATTTTCTTACTGACTCCCATGAAATCTTCACCAAAATCAAATCTACCCTCCCTTTACGGGTAACCTTGAATCTAAAATGCATTTTGTACCGAAAAGCGAAAATGTCACAGCCTACTAGAAATAATTCCTCCGAATGATGGACTACCACCAACGTGTTGTAAAACAAAGACGACAGTATTTAACAGAAACAGAAACTTAACTAATTACACAAATACACTTAACAACAACAACAGCAACAACCAAGCAACGTGAATACGAAAACACGGGCACGCAGTGATACACGCGACGGACGGTGGCCTGAGTGCAACTCTGCCTGCCCTGCCCCTGCCCCGCGCATTATTCCGCCAGGCGACCGCTTGAAATTTAATGGCGAATTGACCAATAAGAGGCGTCGTCCCCACCTGTTACCGAGAGATCACGCGCTAACTGTTATTATTTACATCTTGAATTTGGATTCAGTTTAGAGAATCTAATAATGTCGTATACAGAGTATTGAGCATATTTACTCATGCTTAGTTAAGAAAATCGAAATTAAGAAATCATGCGGTAAAACTTCATTTATATAATTTATATATTATGGCTTTAAACTGCAATTATAGCTAAGTAATAATAACGTTGGATATGCAATATTTTTTTTTCTAGAATAAAACAGATTCTAGCAGCTGTAAGGTTTTGTTCAAAATTTCAATTGTTGATTAAATTATTGATGATGAGCATTGTATTTTTGGCCACGACCGAACGAATAAAGCAAGACACTGAAATATTTCAAAAAAGCTCCAAAGAGTATTTCTTAAAGTTCTATTTTTGTCTTGAAGTATTTGAGAAAGGCCTGTAAACGTTGTTTTTGTAGTTTCGTGCACTTTTCAACTTTCAGAATTCAAAATATTTGTTAGAAGGCTAAAAATATTGCCATCCCAAAGCGTAACTGATTTTGATAGAACTATCTTACGTCTCAGAATCAAAATATACTATGAACGAAAACTCGTTACTTCCAAAAATAAGAAGAAGCTGTTTCGGTATCTAAGAACAAACCTGAATTCCAAAGTTTCATCACCTCAGATCCGCGACGCTGACGGTCATCTCCACATGGATGCCACCGAATCTGCCAACTTACTGGCAGAGTCCTTCAGTGATGACTTCGTCGATGAGCCTAATGGAGACCTTCTACCGACCACTATCTGCCATAGGTGTCCCAACAGCCTTTGCGAAGTTGAGTTCCTGCCTGAAGATGTATTAATGCACCTGCGAAATCTGAAGAACTCTTATTCCCCTGGTAAAGATGGGATGACGGCTGCTGTACTTAAAAACTGCGCTTCAGCACTGGCCCTACCATTAAGCTTGATATTCACATCGTCTTTTAGATCTCATACCCTACCCTCATGCTGGCTTAGTGCTTCTGTTACCCCTGTATTCAAAAAGGGCGACAAATCCTCGGCTAAAATTATCGACCAATAAGTCTCGTTCCTATCGCCGCCAAAATAGCTGAAAGAATCATATTAGATAAGCTCCTGTCATTTGCTTTCGAAAATGACCTTGCAAATCAGCATGGATTTCTCCCTGGTCGATCAATAATGACCAACCTTCTCCACTCTCTCAACGATTGGACTCAGTATCTGGACACAAAGACTCCTGTTGATATAATCTACTTAGATTTTTCTAGGGCTTTCGATCGCGTACCACATAGAAGGTTTCTGTTTAAGTTGGAATGTATGGGAATAAGAGGCGAGTTGTTACTGTGGATTAAGGCTTTTCTCACCGGGAGGACTTTCTCTGTGCGCGTCAGTGATAGCCAGTCTCACCTTCATCATGTAGCAAGTGGAGTTCCTCAAGGCTCTGTCTGGGGGCCAGTGCTGTTCCTTCTGTATACAAGTGACCTGCCCGCATTGATTTCCTCCACATGTTCAGCTTATGCCGACGACACCAAGATTTACAATACTGTCGTAAATTCTGCTATGCTTCAACGAGATCTTGATATTGTTTGTCAATGGTCAGTCAGTTGGCTTTTAACGTTAAATCTAACTAAGTGTTGTGTCCTTCACCTCGGGGAGACAAATCCGCGATTTACATACAAGATCTCTGATCACAACATCGAAGCAGTTTCCAGCCACACTGATCTAGGCGTTGTAGTCAACGATCGTCTTTCCTGGTCAGAGCATATTCACCACGTTACATCAAAAGCCAAGAAACTTCTATACATGCTGGAGAGGTCTTTCAAAGGATCCGATGTCAACACTTGCGCCTACATTTACAAGGCATTCGTGAGGCCAATTCTTGAATTCGCTGGCCCGGTATGGGACACTGTGCTTCTGCGCGATAGAAATCTCGTCGAATCAGTACAGCGTCGGGCTACTCGTATCCCTTTTGGAGCACGAAGACCAAGCTATGAAGATCGCCTTGAATTATTCAACCTGACCTCATTCTCTGAACGAAGACTTCGTGGCGATCTTATAGTTACGTTCAGGATACTTCATGGTTTGATGGGCACCAACCTCATACATCTATACCATCTGTCGCGCAGCAATCTACGCGGACACAGCTTCAAATTGCATAAGGAGCCATTTAAAACAACAGTCCGACAGTGGTTTCTTCCCAACCGCATATTCAACACCTGGAATAGTTTACCTGAAAGTGTGGTTGGTGCTACTTCAGTTAATAGCTTCAAAGTGCAGTATGATAGCTGGAGGAGTGTACAAACTTTATAGCTATGAACTGTCTTTTTTTATTTTTTTCTATTTGATGTATTTGTGTTACGTGTCCGTACACTATATTTACTGCATGAGCTTATAGTACTGTGTACTCTGCTCATCTCAATTATCATAATAATAATAATAATAATATAAAATGCAACACCGAGAATTATTTTTTGTGGCGTATTACGTAATTTTTTCTATTTCTAGATTGAGAACGTCTTCGATGAGACTCCAACACAGTAAAACGAAATCCTTGCTGGCTCAACGCAAGGAGTTAAGCTTGAACGTCACAGCGGTGGACTTTGACAGGCTCGAGATCGAAAATAAGCATTTCCAGAAGAAGATCGAGCAGAAAAACGAACACCTGTTCCAGCTGAAGAAAATGACCGCCGGTATCAATCTGGTGATCACTCAGCACAGGAAGTACATGCAAGGCCAGACTGATTACTTCACCAAAATCAGGAACGATGTCAAGAAGATCAACAAACGTACAGACGAAATCAACTGGGAGGCTGACCATGTGAGAATTGAATAATTTACCTAGAAAATACATTGTTGGAACATTGCGCGATGGAGGGAGCCTTAACGGTGAAGATCATTACAATACACTGAAGTGAACAACAAGATTTCAGATAAACGTCTTTGCGGTAGCGGGGTACCGCAGGGATCCATCTAGGGACCACTGTTGGGTCCTATATTTGTCAAAGATTTCAGTAACAACGAACACATCATTCAATGGCAACAACTCCATTAAAATCTCAATGATTGACGTATTTCAGGTACAAAACGAACTAGACAAGGCTGAAGAGACATACGATTATTTTCTAGGATTACAGAAGTCTTACAAGGTGCCAGATGTGATGGAGTACGTTAAGCTGAAAGGCGAACTACGTGAAGTTCAAAAGTCTATCAAGATCTGGAAAAGGAAGAAATACATTCAGGGCAAGTAGGAACATATTTCTACTGATCGTGTAAGGCGTGCCATGCACAGCGTTGCCAGATGAGACAGGATTTCCCCAGAACAAGCACAAAAATCCCCCAGATTTTCAACTTTTTGAAAAAGAATCCTTCAAGTCTCACTTCAAAACTTTATAAAAAATGACCAAAAACTAGCATTCTCAATAATATGGCTGTGGTGCCCACTGAGACGCCACTGGACTTGATCACTTCCATCTATTCCAAGCTAAATAAGCGCCTTATTATTTTCAAAGTCTTGCACCAAACTTCAATTCAAATTTTTTTCTATTTCGAAGGTTTTATTTTCTATTTCGTAGATCTGGCGATGGACGCAGCCCTCAGAGAAATGAAACACTTGACTGGCTCGAAACGCGTGGACAAGAACTGGCTGAGAGATCCAGAGGAAGTACTTGGGTACAACATCAACACTCAAAACTCTGTACCCGATTTGACTACGCTCTGTCTAAATCCAGAAAAATATGATAAACATAGTTAATATTTTGTTTTTTTAATTCCCCTACGTTTGTCCGGCCAACTAGACCACATATACCTATTTGAAATTCTTCTTTAATGCAGTACACGTCTCTGTCAAAAAAGTGACCTTCAGTTCATGACACTTTTGACAATTGTCATAGTTATTCGCTCAGTTGCGTGCGAAGGTTTTTTCGTCCGTGACTAATATGAACTTGCAACAGTCACTCACCAACAGCCTTGGAGACTTGCACTTGTCTGACCTCTTTCCTAATGCTTGTTGAAGCATTTCCTTCTACAAGATTCAAAACTCCTTCCTATGATTGCACCATTCGGGGTCCTTAATGATAACATCTGGGAAAGCGATCTGCATACACTTGCGAAGCCTCGGTAGCACTTTGAAGACGCTCACCATAAATTATTTTGATAAGCTCGGTACGAGTGGGCTATTTTGTTATTTTGGAACTGATTGGTAAATAAAAGTTCTGTTAACCGTATCGCTTTTGAACTGATCGAGATACAGGAGGTTTGGTTTAGGCTTGATTGATTTGATCTCGGTTATCTTAAGACCTTGATTTATACAGTGTGACACTGTGTAATTTAATTGATGAATAAACATACAAGATTATGATTCTTTATCTCGTTTTAGGAAGAAAAGTTTATATGAACATATGTCCTAGCTTTTGAGCTACAGAGTTTTAAAATTTTAAGAAAAAATTGTTTTCTCATAACTTTTGATACTGTTCTAGATATTTTCATGAAATTTGACATGCACCTGCTAAGCACCAATAGGCATTTTTTGATTTAGAATATTTTTTTATATTTCTACCAGTGGCGTCCGTAAGGATGTACACTGGAGATTTAAAAAAATGGTACGGCACTGCTTTTTCCGAAAATAAAAATCAATTGATTAAAATAGCCAAAATGGTTTATATTTTTTTACGCGAAAATGGTGCGTCTAACGGAAAAAGGTCAATAGGCCAAATTCACTGCAAAATAAATGAGGATTACGAAAATATTTTTTTAAAGGATGAAATGGCGTACTATATTTTTGTACTGATGCCACTGGTAGAAACATTAAAAAATATTTTAAATCAAGAAATGCCAATTGGTGCTTAGTAGCTGCAAGTCAAATTTCATGAAAATATCTAGAACATATCTTGTATTTTTAGCCATCGTATAAATTACGCAGTGTAAAGAAAAGTGCCAACATTATAAATATTATTCAATGCCCCACGTTTTGTGTTCCTCAAAATAGGTAATGTCTGGCTGCCCTGGGATCTTGGACTAATTGACATTTTTCGCAGACTGGATATTTGATCCATGAGTAACGACTATGAGTATAATATGTCCTCATTCCGTAGGGTAATCCCTCATTCACATCATATGTATTCCTCCATATTTGCGGAGCTGTTCATTTTATTGGGTTGTTAATTAAGTGGTCGTGGAGATATTACAATAATCTGCTTCGCGCTTCTTAAATTGTTCGGAAATTTATTACGTGACACAAGATAAAAGAACAAAAAGTTGAAAACACACGATGTATTTATGGCCTGTATTTATTTTAATAACGAGGGAGACTCACAAATCATGGGCAATTAATTATCTTTCTGCTACCCAGTGGCGTATTAAGACAAGATTTCTGAAAACTATGATCCACAACATTGACTAAAATGCTAAGTGAATGTGGCGTCTAAAAATGGCGGCGGATAGCTTGACTTTGCAATATTGAAAGAAGGCAACGCCATAGGCTTGCTATGCTTTTGTTCGTTGTCAAAAAAGCACGAAACAGCTGTCTGTGGTTGTTCGAACTAAAGCAGCATGCTTACGTTAGGCCCTCAGAAATTTTTTAGTTACGAACATGTATAACAGAGACATTAAACGGATTGAGTCCGTCAAACAAATCCTTACAATTATTCCATAACATTCTTTCCCAGCACTACCCGTAGTAGTCTGGCAACGTCGCGTCGCCTCTCCCTAATATCTGAAAGCATGATGCTTCGCACGTGTCAGAGCGCCCACAGAGCACCAGTCATGCAGGACACGTACGAACACCAGCACGCCGGCCGCGGATGTTGAGTCAGCAGACTCAGGGACGCTTGTTGAAAAGATTTTTCTATCGTTCTAAGCTTTAAGGGCAAATGTACGGGCCACTCTACGATGTGTGAAATATGTCTAATAGGTGCGTATAATTATCAGGATTGGAAATGTATTAATATACTGACATGATAAAAATGCGATGAAATATTTAAATGATTTCAAAAAGGGGCTGGGGATCCTAGCACCGCCTATGATAGATGGCGCTGGTACTTTTATTTTGGGACACGGGGATTTAGTATATGGTTGGTCTTCTTCGGGAAGAATGCGTTAATCAATGTCAGTTAATAAAGTGAACATATACCCCTATTCTGCGCTGGTTGAACAGTACGCTTTTTAAACAATATTTAATCGAAGCATATGTATAATTAGAATAACATGTAAAGTGTTACTAGTATCCTATTATATCACAAATTACAGTTTATACATTACGTATCTGTTTTCTACTGTAGCAATGTGTTAAAGTTCACGTTCACACCTAATACTAATAATGGTCCTCTACTGTTCCGCTATTTCTTATGTATGCTTATTTCCAGTTCTTGTAAAGTCCAGACTACTCATGACTTTTAGTGCTTTAGGAAATTTGGATTCTTACTAACGATCCCCAGGATTTTATATATATATATATATTTTTTTTTTTGAGACGTGGTCATTGTCGTCTAGACCAGTTAGGTAAAAAATTAAAGCTTCCGCCTTTTGTTGGGTACTTCGACAAAATTTAAGCAAAGAGGACTCTTTATACTTTTTTAATTCTCTCTAGCTTTCAATGGACTTTGCCATCATCATCAGGAGCTGCAATTACAATGATAACAGTAGCAACAATAGTGTAAAATGAATTTAAACTTACAGTAGTATGTGAGGATGTTGCTAATTGTTGTTTACGTATAGGATGAGGGAAACGTCCAGTAACATGGTGAGAGCTGGATAGATAGTACAATGGTCAAAATTATATAAAATATGACAAGAACAAGTTAAAAACAGATTAAAAATTATTTAAAAACATTAAAGCATTACATCGTGAAGCCACTTGATGATTGCACAAAATGGTGGTCATGGAATAATGAGTGAGATGAACCCTTTGACAGAAGGCCGAAGGTTGTCAATGTCTGTGTAGAAAGATGGAACGAATTGTGGGCGTGTGCCAACGTTGCCAAATCACTTCAGATGATGTGATTTTCAGAATGTTATGTAAGAAATTTTTAAACCGACCAGAGGCAGTTGAATAAACTATATTTTAATTAATGGGAAATTAAATTAACAATTATTATTAAATCGTGAGAAGAGAATTATTAGAATTTGAGTGGAATGAAATTTACTGGTGGAATTGACCAAGATACAGATTCTATTTATGGTTGTGAAGAGTCAAAATTTGGGGAGATATGTAAGTTCTCCAATTTTTCGCAGTTTAGCAAATATGAGTAAATGACACTCAGTTGTTTAACATCTGTCTTTTTGTTGATACAGTTGTTATTCATGAAAATGTGGGACATTTCCAGGAATAAACGTTTAGAAAGGTGTTTTTCTTTTCTTTTAGATAAACCAAAATATGTGTGTAAAAATAAAAAAAAATTAAAAAAAAATGTTTACCTTGTTTTATAAAGTATCCTCCCGACAAGTATTTCAGTGCGGACCTGTATTTGATCGTGAGGTCTTGGAGCACCGGCATGCCGTCCATATGTGAGGTCTTAAGTCAAATGATTCACGAACGCGTTGTACTACATTAACAAAGGCACGAGGGGTTGATTGCACTCGATTGGGAAACCGATCCGAATAAACATGTGCCATTTTTTATTTCGTTTGAGCCACGCAACAGACACCACTATCCACTACCGACTGGCACTGACTGTATACAACTGAATGAAATAATTTTAAAAACATCGTTCCAAATTCTTTCGCTTTTTTGTTTCCGATGCGATGAACCGATAAGGCGAATTATATCCGTTGTCGCCAAACACGAGCACATAATATTATTATTGAGACAGGGCGGTACTCAAACTTCCAAAGGGCTATAACTTTGTTACTTTAATTTTACCAGAAAAATGTAAAAGGAAAAAACATTTCTTTTGATCAGATCGACTCACTGTTAAAATAAATGACTCAACTTCGAAGTCACCCTGTATATATATATATATTATATTGGATAATGTATACAGACATCTATCTATCTATGATAGGTGAAACTTGTCTAAGCGTATAAATCTACCAGCATCAAAAAATTGCGATAAAACATATATCTTTTTGTTTGTTTAAGATTTATTTAAAATCTATATTTCCTCTTGTATAATAATTGTGGTAATGATTATTCAATTCTATGAAGTGTTCTAGATGTTGTGGCAAAATATGATTTTTTATTTTAAATATAAAAATAACCAAATTTGAAACATAAAAAACCACTGCAATTTTTGTAATATATATTTTACTTTGGTTTAATTATTTTTATTCAATATTATTCTCATAGGTTTATTTTGCAACACTTGTAATTTTGAAAATACAGCTTCATTTAAAAGTAATTTGTTGTTTTTTGGCAATTTTGGAAATAATGTATTGTCATAGTGTTCCTCAACTTTAGTTTACCACTCTACCTAAATATTTGACTGATTCAACATTTTCAATTACAATCACCATTTATCCTATCATTTTGTTTTAGAAGCATTCAATTTTAGTTTATTTACATTTAACCAATTTACGATTTTTGTCAAGTCAGAATACAGCATTTTTAAAGCAGTGATATTTATATTAATCATCTGCATAAATATATCTGAATTTTACAATGATCTAAAATATCACAAGTGTCATTAATGTATAAAATAAAAAGTAGTGGACCTAGTTTACAACCTTGTGGTACACCAACAGAAATATCTTCAGAGCTTTATAATGTAGATCCAATTTTGGTTTTTTGACTCCTGTCAATTAAGTAGTTTTGTATAATTTTGAATATAGATCCTCTAAATCCATAGTGATGCAATTTTGTAAGTAATTTATCTCCGCTAACAATTTCAAACGCTCTTTTGAAGTCCAATAACCCTGTCACTGTATGGACAAGGTTTTAGAGAAAACAATTTGTATTGGCGTTAAGTTGACTGTCTCTTCCTGAATCCAGCTTGAGATTTGGTTAAAATTATATTTCCCTCGATAAATGCGATGATCTGTTCGTAAATAATTTCCTCAAAAACTTCTGGCAGAATATTTATATATATACTTCCCCGCCAGTAGGCGTGGGAATTAAAAATAGGTTTCAAAGTTAGACGCAGGTGATAAAAATTAAATAAAATAGGCGACAAATCACTTCAAAAATTATTTATTGAGATGTTAGAGGTTGTACAGCAAACTATAGAGCAAAACTTATCTCTAACATAATGCGTACTTATAAGAAACCGGTATCTTGGAGGAATTTGTTATGATTGGAAAGTACACAACATTTACCAATCAATATAAGAAAGTATTCACATATATCATTGACATCATCATTAACAAGAGCTGATCTAGAGTAATACCGAAAATATAAAGAATAAGTATACGAGGATGACACCATAATTTATCTGAAGTACTTTTTTTTATTATGAGAATTACGTGCCCACTTTACACAAATCGTATAGTCTTTCATTGTTTTGAGAAACATTTTACAAGAAATCGACCATATTCATTAGATCCATTACTTCAAAAATGCCTTCTCATTGATCGTTGGGGCATATATTCGTGATATGGTTATGTTTTTGCAAAATTATTTAGACCACTCTTAGGATATCGATGGCTAGATTGTCAGCGCTTTAAAAACTCTCTTGTTTGTTGTTGTTGAAGATTGATTTAGCATTAATGCTACAATGTCAATTTTGTATAATGATTCGGTTACATATTTTTCTTCAATCCATTTTCTGTAATTTCACATTCTTGTTTTGAGATATTTCGATTTTTAAGGTTCGATGCATTTTTAATTATTTATGGGAAAATAATATTTTTTTTACATTTTCGATTTGGGCATTACAAGTAATTAAGGTGATCGTTTAGATTGTGTTTTTAAACACAGCAATAATTCCTAAGTCCAAAAAAACAGAATATTAATTTGTTTAATTTTCCAATATTATTTTTAACAACTTAAATTAATTATTTACAACTAAAATGCTATTGAATAGTTAGGACAAACATACAAAATCTAAAGTAGTTGCTCGAAATGTAAACCCAATTGTTCAATACACAATTCATATCTACGAATGATCGAACGTGGTATAGCATTATTCAAATAAGGCCTTATTTCATCACATGCATTCCTGATTCTGTCTATTAGCATATCTCTTGTGGTTACGGGAGTCTGGTACACTTTTTCTTTTAGAAATCCCCACACAAAGAAATCTAATGGATTTAGGTCAGGGGATCGTGGAGACCAGGCGACTGGTCCTCCACGGCCGATCCATCCTTCTGGATAATTTTCGTCCAGCCAGTTTCTAACTATTCTCGAATAATGAGCTGGACAACCATCAAGCTGGAACCAAGCCAATCTTCTTAAATCTAACATAACATCATCCCACATATTTGCATGTTCAGCCTGTGAAAATTCCAAGAAGGTCGCAGCATTTAACCTTGCAGGCAAAAGGTAGGGTCCAAATAGTCGATTACGGTAGATACCAATCCACACGTTCACACTAAATTCATGCTGAAAATTTCTTTCCCGAACTGCATGCGGATTTTCATACATGGCTTGCTGGATTTCCTAAGGCACCAGAAACTCTCATAACACTTGTGGTCGGATCTCTATCAAACTCACGCAGAATCATACGGGTCAATCTGCGCTGACGAACATTTATGTTTTGATCCCTTTGGAGATATCCAAAACCATTTTCAATTATTTGGCGATGCACTCTTACAAATACTGAGCGCGTTGGATGTCGCCTGTTTGGAAATCTTCGTGCGTATTCTCTGGCTGCTTCTGCTGCGTTTCCATTTACAAAGCCATACGCAAAATGAATATCCGCTAACGCTTGATTGGAGAATAAAAATGGAATTTTTACAAAACTTACAAAAAAAAAACAGGTAAAAGAAACTAAATTTCGTGCATTCACAATTGCAAGAAAACGTTTCAGGTTTCAACAGACAACAAAACTAACTGTCAACTAATTGACGTTTAACCTTATTCTGCTTTCAATTTCAAAAATATTTGCAAGCACAGCCTACTTCTAAAAATTATCGAGATACTGACTTTTTAACGTTATTTTATCATAAATAATTAAAAATGCATCGAACCTTAAAAATCGAAATATCTCAAAAACGGCTAACTATAACGAAAACTCACAGGAGAGCTTTTTTATGTTGAAAAGTGCGAAGAATCAGTATTTTTATTCAAAAAGCAAAAAATTGCACTAAGAAAAAATTTTCGGTCATTTTAAAACACTACAGGTACAGTAGAGAGCGCCCTCTAGCGGCTACAGTAAAATTATGCCCATGGTTCGTTTTGTCGTACCAAAAAACCATTGTATACCAATTTTCACTGTTATACGTCAAATATTGTTCGAAATATTTAAAAAAAACTATTTTAGAAAGTAAATTTAAACACCTTGTATTTCGAAAGCCACGCATTTTTTGACCCATGTTTATATAGACTTTATGCATTAATTTTAAAAGTTCTATCGAATCTTAAAGTTATGCAACAATAAACTGAAACACCCTGTATATACAGTTGTACCATCCGCGAATATTCGAATTTTGCAGTGTTCTACAGAGGCTACCCTTAGCAAATTCCGAATAAATAAATTAACTACTCAAAAAACTTAAACAGGACGAAATAGTTGTTAGCGGCACTATTACCACCATGGCTCCCTTCCAAGCCGATATTAATATAATAGCCAATATTTACCATGGTCGTTTCTAAATAATCCGTTTAACATAAATTTAAAGGCAATTTCTTATGGAACGACCGGGGAGATGGCAGGCAGGCTCTTAGAAGCAATTTATTTTTTAATAGCCGCATTTTTGGGACCTTATCAACATAAATAACCGGGCTCCAGCCTAATTTGGAATGATTTATGCTGTTCAACCTGCCCCCTCGGTTTGTTTTACTTTGTAATTTTTCGATGATCTCGCTCGGTGTACCCGAATCTTCCACTTTTTTAATCAGGAGAGGGCTTTTATAGACCTTGACGAGAGTAATGCTTGTTGTATGTGCCCATTCTGCATTTTTCGCCCGAAGTGTGAGTGTCCCAGGTAATCGGTACAGGTGCTCAAAGTGTCATTTTACTTCCCCTACCTGTGTAATCGGGAAAATGTTCAAAAATGAGATGTTTTTTGGATGTTACTTTGGGAAAATTTTGCGTTCCATCTTATTAGCTTTTTGTTGGGTACACAGGGCCAAAAAACGGTTAACCCGGTCAAAGTGGGACGTATGGTCAAGTTATCTATGACGAGCATTAGGGAACTTTCGTCACTTTTGCAGATTTTGGCGCCGAAATACGCAGGTGTGAGGTTGTACATTAGACAAAATTGGACCTAATTGTTGTTCACTTCGCTATTTACAGTATATTCAGATAAGAGATAGACCGGACATAAACAAGACCACGTGATCATCGAACGCTGTAACATTCGGCAGGGACGTATTAAGAGTCACGCAGTACATATTTTAGATAGTAGATGCTGCTTTGCGTAACTTTGTAGTAAATTAGCACAATTCGATGTGTATACGATTGGTGATGGATATAGGATCATGTGGGGGTGGGGTAAGAAATATATAATGATGTAAATATACATAAGGGTTTCAAAATTTTCGCTTCGATTTCCAGCTTCGGATGCCGCCTGATGTTTGGTGAAATACAGTCGAATATAATCTCAAAATGGCGTTTAAATTAGCCTAAATTAAAAATAATCGTATATCTCTTAAAATTGCTTTTAGAATATTGATTAGTATATTTTTTGATTTCTAGGTAAATATGTAACCAAATTAAAACGTTCAAAACGTAAAAAAATGTGCATGGTTGAACATTGTCAGAAAGTAGATTCTTGAATAGGTTTTGCCAAAATGGGTTGAAAAATGTCAATAATTAATTAAAAAATACAGTAGCTTTATAATTACTTATAACTTACCGAATTTGATGAACGCCATCTTTTATTGGAAAGATGAGCTTGATGAGCTTTCATCATCGCTACTGCCTGAAGCACCAACGTCAATAATGAATTTCTCGACTTGTTCCTCTAAAATATTGTCCAGTTCCCACATTCTCTTTTCAACTTTGTCTTTCACGTGCTTAATACAGTTTTCCCATTTTTGCGCTGTTATTAATTCTAGTGCTTCTTTGAAAAGTCCTTTGAGGTCACAAAATTTAAAAGTTGTATTGTGCTTAGCTATATAATTTTTAACCTCTGCCCATATGAGCTCAATGGGATTGAGCTCGCAATGGTATGGAGGTAAACGGAGCACAGTTTTATTTTGACTTGCTGCCATTTCGTCAATGGCGTATTTTTGATATTCCGCCTTGTGATCCTTGACAATTCTTAATAATTGTACTTTCAGCGTTGCTTCTTCAAAGTTGATATTTTTCGAGCGGAGCCAATTTTGAACATCAACTTTCCTTGAAGCCGTTGTTGGGACCTTCTCCATTCTTCGAGAATGATAAGGCGCATTATCCAACGCAATTACTGCGTTTTTCTCTAAGTTCGGTAAAATTTTTGAAAACCACTGTTCAAACGATTCGCCATTCATTTCCTCGTGGTAATCTCCAGTTTTCTTAGACTCAAAGCACCACAGACCGTCAACAACAAATCCATCCTCACTGCCAATATGGCAGATAATGAGCCTTTTCCCTTTACCTGGAAATCGAAGTACTAACTGGTGTAGATTTAGTTCAATAAGCGAACCTTTTTCAAATGTTTTCATCACATTCAGCGAAAAAACATTGAGACATGAGTATCAGATTGCTATAATTGGGATTATTTAGTCATATTGAAAGAAAGAATATTGAACGTCGTATGATTACTCAGCGCTTCACAATTTAATTTAAAGTTATAAACCTCTAAAAAATGAATGATCAGGAACCTGAAATACGCGCAAATATTAATATTAACAAATTATAACTTTATAAAGCTTAAAGTATGAATTAAAATGATTAGAAATATTAGGAACGGTACACAATATAAAACTTAGTAACTTTTTTTAAGTTTATAATATTCGACATATTTTAAGATCATATTAAAAATTATTGAAATATCACAAACACATAAAAACATGGCTTAAAAAAGTTCTAACAAATGAAAATGACAATAAAACATCCACGCATTTTATCGAAAGTTATAAAAGTTTTGTTACTTGTAATATGTTTTATCTGCCCCCTGGAATTAATGTTTAGAACCTTGTTCCCAAGGTTTGAAAAACATCCGATTGTTGTCTATTACTCGTATTTACCTGCTGGGTTTTTTAATCCGGTGGACAGTCCATCTAGAAAGGCCCTCCTGGATGAAGTTACAGAATCACCAACCCATACTTTACTTGTAGTGTGTCCTGCGTTTACCCATGTTTCATCAAGGTAATAAATCTTCCTGTTTTGATTTCTATATTTCCCAATTTTTGTTAAATAATCCCTCCTCCATAGCACAATTTCTTCTCTATCCAGTAGTAAACTATTACGACCCCGTTTTTTCCATTTGAAATTTAAATGCTTCAGTATCGCATGGAAAGTTGATCGTTTGAAATTTGGCAACGTTGTATCTCCATTTACCTCCTGCAGTACTTTATCTATAGTAGGTATTTCATTCCTAAAGAAGAATTCATGCACTTTCCTCCTAATCGCATGCTTATCAGCTTCATCCAATGATTTAACAATACTTTTGCGATGTTTACTGGTCATTGGCTCAGAAAAGGTGTGATTTTTTTTGTATTGTCTTAACACATTAAACACTGATGCGCGACACACCCCAACTTTGTGAGAAACCTTCACAACAATTTCTTTGATGGTTGATGCCTCGTTCTCCTCGCGCTCCATCTTATATATATTCAAAATGACCTCTTTCATTTCTGCACTCAGGTGTCTTTTTTTAGAGCGTTTCCTAGGTGGACTACAGGAGTTTACAACTTCATCGGCAGTATCTGTACTACTGGGCATTTTGCGCAAGCAGTTGATAACAATAACAATCAATAACAAGGTATAACAATAACAACGACAAACTCAACAACTTAATAAGATAACAAACGAAAACGTCCAAAGAAATATCAAATTTCAATGATGCACACGACATACGTAACACGTCTG
The DNA here is from genome assembly GCA_963669975.1 of Acanthoscelides obtectus. NCBI lineage: Eukaryota > Metazoa > Arthropoda > Insecta > Coleoptera > Chrysomelidae > Acanthoscelides > Acanthoscelides obtectus. The sequence continues at coordinate 6,371,988 of CAVLJG010000005.1, forward strand.
AACCTGAATGTGACTCTGCCTTGATACGACTGCTCTGCCGCTCGGCATAGGCATTTAATTGCGAATTGACCAATGAGGGCTCCTGTTTTACGTCGAGACGGCGGCGTTAGCGTGAAAATCACCCGAACCTTTTGTTTACATCCGGTCTATCTCTTATCTGAATATACTGTAGTCTGCAAATACACATTACAAAAATAGAACAGAAAATAGAACGGAAATCCAATTATATAAAAGCCGTTAAATCAGTCGGTAATGTAGGTTTATTCCACCCACTGGGTAAACAGAACAACAACGCGACATGTTCTTACTCTCGAATAAAGTTGATTTATTCCTCAAATCATAATTTCTCCGCGATGTGAACACCCGCACATAAGCTCGTGATAAACTACACACTTTGCGTCACGTTTCAATCACATCTGCTCAACATGGTAAACGTCAAACGCCTTTTCACAAAAAATGTTGATTATGAATCGGTTTTGCTAGCGTATCCACAACGTCATTACTAAGGGCCGTATCGTCAGTCGTTCCTATAATAATTGTAGGTCGCCTTTATCGCCTGGTTGATTGTCATAGCTTTCTACATTTCCGTGTCAGCGCTCTATTTTGAGGTTATGTCACAGACATCTATTTGCGTCAAATTGTTCATGCTTTTGATTTGTATCATCTGTTTTCCTACAATTCAAAAAGAAATCATAACCTCACAAAAGGAGGACGCTGACGCTGACAGGGAGTAGGTGAAATCTAGAAATTTCTGAAGGAGAGAAGAGACAATGAAGGAGGCCATGAAGGCGTCCCCTACAATTGTAGGAACGACTGACGTTATGGCCCTCAGAGTAGGTATGAGGTAGTCGTAATGGTAAGGATATTTTTTGCTGTGATATTATTTATCTTGTGATATAATTTTTGTGACTTTTTGTTTTTCATACTAACTTAGAATTGTTTCTTGTTCTACTATCTACTGTTTGTTATTTTTCATAATGATTTGAATTTGCTTTTTATTTTACTACTGTATGCTATTTTTTGTTTGTTGCAACCGTTTTGTTTTTTATAGTTGTTAACAATCGATTTTTATTTTGCTACTGTCGCTTATTTCAGTTTTTCGTTTCTTTTTTGTTATTTTGTTTTTTTAATCAATATATGTAAATGTTTTCGTGTTTTCACATTTCTCCCCAAATGCGATGCCCAATCCGGCAACATCGTAGGTAAGGCCAAAAAAAATTCGCTAAAAGCATGCTCATTTTATTTTGAAAAGATAAAATATTTTAATATAGAAAAAAACTTTTTATTTTTAAGGATATATTAAAAAAAGTAATAAGATTCATATACTTATAAGAATCACTATATGCGCTGTCTTTTTGCTGTTCTTTTATGGATCGTTTCTGGAACATCTCTACCAAGAGTCCAACAGTAGTCTGCAAGCATGGAAGGATTCCACTTTCCCTGGTACCTTTTTTCCATTGTTGAAATATCCTGATGAAGACGTTCGCCGTGCTCATCCCTTACGGCTCCGCAATTGTCAGGAAAAAAGTCCAGGTGTGAGTGTAGGAAATGTATCTTTTGATACGATGACAGCATATTTTTGACAAGCAGTTTTTTCAATACCTGTTAAAGTGTTTTCAAACTGTGTATCTTTCAAAATATTTCGAATCTGTGGCCCAACAAAAATACCTTCTTTAACCTTTGCCTCACTTAGTCTTGGAAATTTCTGACGCAGGTATTGAAAAGCTGACCCATCTCTATCTAATGCGTTGACAAAGCTTTTCATTAGGCCCAACTTGATATGCAGTAGTGGTAATAAAATTTTTCTCGAATCTACTAATGGCATATGCTGTACATTTTTTTGACCTGGCTCTAGGAATTGACGAACAGGCCAGTTTTATCTGGTGTAATGAAGTGCCTTTGCCCGACTGTCCCATTCACACAAAAAACAGCAAAACTTTGTGTAGCCTAGCTGCAGCCCAAGTAAAAGTGCAACAACTTTCAAATCGTCACAAATATGCCATTGGTGCTCATCGTATTTTATGCATGTCAATAGGTACTTCATATTGTCATATGATTCTTTCATGTGAACTGCATACCCTACAGGAAGAGATGGTAAAATATTTCCAATATGCAATAACACTGCCTTTAAACTCAATGTTGAACTGTCTATAAACAATCTCCATTCTTCTGGGTTATAGTTTATATTTAAAGTCGCCAGTAAGCCGTTAATGTTACTGCAGAAAACCAAGTTATTCTCCATATTGAAAAATGGTTCTAAATCTTTGTGGCGTTTACGAAAAACACATACCGAAACATCGTCTTCTAACAAGTTCCACTGCTGCAGTCTTGATCCAAGTAACTCTGCCTTACATTTTGGAAGTTCTAAATCTCTTACAAGATCAATTAATTCTGACTGTGTTATTTTGTGCGATTGGTGGCATGACGTGCTCGGTATAAAATCAGGATCTCTTGACGTTGATGGCATATCTTCTTCCTGACGAATCACTCGATCGCCATGATCTGATTCGTTTTCTGATTCGCAAGTGTAGGATTCTGGGGGTTTTGGAATAGGATTTACGTCACTGTGAGGCACAGGTCTCATCGCAGATGGTATGTTTGGGTAGTTAATAACCGATTTTTTTTTCTTGGACATACCTGTGGCTTGTCCAACACAAGGTACCATGCAAAAGTAACAATCATTAATATGATTTGTAGGCTCTCTCCAAACCATTGGGACAGCAAAGCGCATAGACCGTTTTTTGCCATTTAACCAGCTCCTCAGACTTGAAGCACATGTATTACAGCAGATGTGGGGTGCCCACTGTTTGTCTTGATCACCTAGTTTACAACCGACATAAAGCTGATATGCCTTTGTTATTAGTGGAGTAATAGACCGTCTCTGAGACGCAAAAGTCACATCACCACACACGTAACAAAACTGATCTGGATTGTTTACACACTTTCGGAACATCTTGCATGAACGCTGTCAGCCAACTGAGGAAAAAATGGCTAATATAAAACAATATAATGTACACGTATGTATAACGTAACACAATCATGCCGATTACATCATCTTTCCTTGCCGAATATAAAAATGTAGCACGTGCATTCTTGTGAATGTATATTAACACTGTCACAGCAGGAACACATATAATTACCGTATCTCTAAAACTTGAACTAATATTGAAAAAATAAGTTTCATTCCGGTTTTAGCACATTAAAAATAGTAATATTTTGTTGATTTTATTTAGGATATTTTTTGGCTGTTGATCAGTGTTATTTCACATAATACGGGTTAGTATTTGAATACACGTCCAAGTAGGACTGCTGTTATAGTGGGGTTACCAGTTGCTTTCAGTGAGAATAATAAAGTCTCTTTCACGAGTAACCATTATTTCAAACGTGAGAGCGAATTACAGCTGATTATCTAGTAACATTTCAAAATACCCCATATCAGCAATTCTGATGGATATGTCACAATGCCAGACAGAGTCGTATTTGGTTGTAGTCCTTTGTTCGTTAATTTATTTACTATTTAGAAATTTACCTTCGCACACAAGAAAAAAATCATGACTATAATAAGTCACGTAGCAATAAAACAAGATTATCAGTTGTTCACTACGTTTGGGATAAACAGTTCGGAATACAGTCCTGAGTTTTACCCGATTCATACTCGATTCATTTTTAACAACGCTACCAGCTTTAATACAAATATGTCACTTGCTGATCAGCTCGGAAGACCAGTGTTGCCGGATCTACCGACTTTTCAGTATTTCTACCGAAATACCGAAAACTTCCTCATCTTCCACCTTTCACGATCTGCTAAAATATTTCAGATATCTACGGATTTTTTATCGAAAAAAAGCTGGACCGAAAAGCAAAGCTAGAAAAAATGAACTATGTTATGAAAACAAAACAAAGAAATAGATTATGTTCAGCAACAACAGGTAGATTTCTAGTATTTCCAAATAACACTGGGATAGCCCCAAAGATGATCCACTCACATTTTCTATGAAAATTATTTGTCAGTCCACTTCTATCTTTTAGAAAAAAACATTTCTAAAGTTCACTTTTTCGCTGAGAAATGCTTAGCTGGTCCTTTTATCCTGATGGTAAAATTAAAAATATTGCAACTGATTTTGAACCACATCTTGCTATTAAAATTATTATTTTTATTTGTGTGTGTTGTACATTGACAATAGTGAATAGTTATACATTACTATTTTTGTCCAAAAAAGACTACTGGGTTTTGTAAGTTCAATTTGCTTTTATGTGTATGTCTGTGTTCTGTGTACAATATGTTTTTCCAATTTGTTTTTATGTTTAGAGGATATATCTATGTACCCTGTGTGTCCGCGCGAATACAAAAATATACGTGTAAAACTCTTGACCAGCATCTGATCTTGCGCCGACCCCGATCTTTTTCCTACCGATTTTGCCCTTGAATCTACCGAATTGCAATGACACCAGCTACAGATCTCGCGTTTTTCGGGTCGGCAACACTGCGCTAATAGATACTCGCGAAAAGCACCAATGAAATTATTTGATATAAACAACTGAACTGCATAAAGGTGCTCCCCATTGCCTTAGCAGAGAACACCGACCGTCGTCGATGCTGCGGATCCCGGCACGTCAGCGTCGTATCCAAACATCACGCATCAGCCGTTCCTTAGGCTAATGATAGCCATTAGCCAGAGTTCGATCCCGGCTAATGCCCAGTTTCTTCACAGATTCGGCCCCAGGCCGCATTCGAACGGAGACTCCACGTAATTTGGCAAATTACCCGCTATAACACTTCAAAATAAACAACGCCGTGCTTCTTTGGCTTCATCTGGTTCGCAGCGATGCTCGATTGTTTGTTTGGAGACGAAGGCGCGGCTCACGATTGGTAGGTTGAACGAAGACGTCGAGTAGGTTGTCTCTGCACTAAAAAGAGTTAAAGTGTATCTAACGAAGCTACAAAGTAATCGTAAACAGTGGTTGATTCGTGATCAACGCGTGATCGGTAGCCATGGCGGTCTGTCGGCCTCTTCCTGATTGGCTTGTAGCGACGAGCCTCCAGACAAAGTCGCACGGTTGCCACGCTCGGCGAGTTTTCGCCAGAGTGGTTGATCACATTCGCATGGATCACAAATCAATCTGTTGGTGCAATACGTGCAATAACTGTTGTAAAGGACATTATATAACAATAAATGGCATCACAAAGGTATATTCCAATTTGATCTGCAGCAAATTATGAACGGCATATACGGAGACGCGAAAACAAGCTCAAAAAGGTGAAGAACATTTTTGTGCAATCTTTATAGTTAAACTTTTCCTAAGAGATAGCATCAGTGAGGGAATTTTTTTCTATTGTCTTATTTTTCACATTAATGCGATGTCGAGGTATGTGGCCCTATCGCAATTGAAAATAAGGTTTCGATAATCCTTCCATAAAGTTTCGATGAGTACATCTGAAATAACCTTGAGATATTCTTCAGGGAAATACAAAAATCTCCTTTTGTGTTTTTTTGTGCAGATTTATCTATTAAAATCCTATCCGCAATCTATTTTCCGTGCACACACCTTCAACCGAATGTATGCCATATATGATATTACCGTTTCCAACTTTCACCAAGGTTAATAGGAACCATAACAGCTCCCTACCCTTCCCCCCTATAAGAATATCGATTTGTAGCCTCACATTTCAAGGTTAGACTTCTTGTAATGTTTCTGTTCAACATTCGGCGATTTCTGACAATTTTCCCAATAAAACATGATCATTGTGACATTAAGCCTGGCAACGCTGCATAGTAGAGGGAACTCTCAGCGTCACGTTGATGGTTCGTCACCACGCACAGGATTGTAATCAGTTACGGATACCCGTTTATGAGCGCGAACGTTTTATGCACGTCTTGACTTGATTTTTCTTGCGGAAATTTAATATTAGTCTAAAATGTCTGACACAGATACAGCTGATGAAGTGGTTGAAATCAGCTCAACGCCACCCAGAAAAAGGGCTAAAAAGCTTCATCTTAGCGCAGGTGAAAAACAAATTATTGTAAATATCTACAAGAACCAGATGCAAGAGAATAGTGGATTGGCTATAGAAAATATCGTATGTAAGGTTGCTGAAATTTCTGGAGTAGGTCGATCAAGTGTTTACAAAATCTTGAAGGAATATAGACAAAATCACTCACTATCTGAGCCAAAAACATATCCAGCGAGAAAAAAAATCATCGAAAAAATAGATGACTTTGACAAAAGTGCCATTAGAAGAAAAGTACATCACTTTTTCTTCAGGAATGAAATACCTACAATAGATAAAATATTGAAGCAAGTGAATGATGATGATGACCTGCCAAATTTTAAAAGATCTACGTTCCATAAGCTGTTGAAAGATCTAGACTTTCGATTTTTGAAAAGAGGAAGGAATAGTTTATTGATAGAAAAGGAGGAAATTGTTATCTGGAGGAGAGAATACCTTAGAAAAATTAGGCAATTCCGCGCTGAAGGAAGAAAAATTTATTATTTAGACGAACCATGGGTGAACGCGGGGCATACGCAGGGAAAGGTTTGGGTAGACAGATCTGTGAGGTCCTCAAGGCAGGCTTTTTTAGATGGCCTTTCGACGGGATTGAAAAATCCTGCAGGTAAGTTTCGAAGTATATGAACTTTTTTGGATGCAGATAATTCATTTTCTGATCGAATCAATGATTTGGAAGCTCCGAACTCAGTTTTGCTATCTCATCCAAGTTTCTGAGTATTTCCTTCACCCAAAAACTAATCTAAGACCCTATCCTACACTAACCTAAAAAGAGTAAGTTGCTTAATTTCGTCATTTAGTGCGCTCGCTGAGAAGTAAAATAACTAATTACTTTCAGGCAAGGGAAAACGCCTGATCATTTGCCACATAGGTAGCGTAGATGGATTTGTTCCTGAAGCATTGTGGACATTTGAATAAAAAAAAACTGGAGACTATCACGAAGAAATGGATGGTAACTCATTTGAAAATTGGTTCAAAAAAATTTTGCCGACACTTGATGATAACGCAATTATTGTGATGGATAATGCCCCGTACCACTCCAGAAAATTGAAAAAAATTCCAACAACGGCCACCAAAAAGGCAGACATTCAACAGTGGCTTGTCTCAAAGAAGATCGACTTCGACCAAACAATGGTCAAAGCTGAGCTGATAAATATAGTCAAGCGACATAAGTATAAATATGATTTAAAAATTGTTGACGAAATGGCCAAAAACCAAAATAAAACGATTCTCAGGCTGCCTCCCTATCACTGCGAACTGAATCCTATCGAGTTGATTTGGGCCGACATCAAGCAATACGTGGCGTCAAATAACAACACTTTTAAGTTTTCTGACCTTAAAAAACTGTTTGATGTTGCTGTCGATAGCCAGTAAAATGGAGAACATATATTGACCATGTCCAAGAGAAGGTTGAAACCAAAATGTGGGATATGGACAATATCATTGACACCCAAGTTGAACCCCTTATAATTGACATCAACAATTCTGATGATTCAAGCTCCTCGGAATACAGCATATAAATCGATTGATACCATTAAGACTGGCAGTTTAACGGGCTTTTTGGCAAGACAGGTAAGTTCATTATAGACTGCAATCAAAGTGTAAGTTTCTAGTTATTAATGTGGAAATTCCAAATTTATAATTACACAAAATTAGGGTTAATTTAGGAGTTCCAAAGCATAATAGAGCCATTTTGACCTTCTTCCTATTTCTCATGTAAAGTTTAAGTTTAGTAACATTTTGCTGAAATGGTGAATACAGAATTTTTTGCACTGATTCCTAATGTCGAAATATGATTAGAAAGGCGTGTTATATTCCTGATAATTTACTATGCTTTTGATAGAATTTACAGCAACACATATCTTGTACGACATTTTTTGATAGATCAGTCACAATAGCTTGATACGGCCCTGTAGCGTCTCCTACGGTTAAGTTCTTAATCACGTGCAATACGGGTGTATATGTTTGATTTTACTTTGTTTCTTCGATGGATACAGTTTAGCTATGTACATGCACTACCGTTAAAAGTATTTTTACATTGACAAATATGCAAATTTCTTAACTTCCACTGCTTACTAAATATCAGTGAAATATCTGAAGCGGTTCTGAAAATATTAATTCATATCCATTTTTTTCCTAAAACTTCAATACCCCGAGTTTTTGTAAGGAAACATTTTTGGACCATAATTTATAAAGCAAACTAACATTAATTTTTCATGTAGATTCACCCCCTAAAATATTCGCATATCATTAAGGAACACCTTGTATTTCATTAAAACCGTGACAATACAAATATCATCTTCTATTCTTATCTATAGGATATACTGGCCACCATCATGGATCGATAAACAGTTGTTTCAGATTAACGAGTAACGACACTGACACTGCGTCTGGTGAAAGTCCAATGAAACCCATCTATTCGATTACCGGTATTGTACGTACCTAAACGCTTCCTGGTTCGCGGATAATTGTTACGAATTTTCCGCTGGGATAACGGATAATCGCGCAATAATCATTATCATAGTTTGCTACGATCGATTTCGGTTAAATTGGCAGATAGCATCTCGGTCAGAAATGTGCCGTACCTTCTCGTTGCAAAGTAGTCATCAGAGGCGATCTTCTAACAAGATCGTGCATTCGGAATTCGATGCTTAGGTTCAATTAAAGTTGCAGTTATACGACGTATTATTTCGAATTTATTATGAAGATTAACATGACTCCTAACCTCTTTTCATCATGTAACTGCGCTCTGAGCCTGCTAGCTGAATTCGCTAGGCTTGAGCTTCCTTATAACTAATGTGTTATGAATCAATGACGTTACGATTGCTCATAATTCTTCTTCTGAACTCGTATCTATAAAAAAAAACTCTTTTAAAAGAATCATGTTTACACACTGTGGCTTCCACAGAGAATATTTCTTGGCAAAGTTGAACTTGTGCATACATATATCAGTTGTATGCAGTTCTGACACAATTTAACCTCAAGCCCCAGTTCATTTGCCCCTTTAATTATCATAGAAACACGGCTACAAATGCACCCAGCAGCTTCCAGGTCCATAAACAAAGCCCAGCGAGCGGTGCGGTGGCCACCATACGCCCCATACCTGAGTCCCATCAAGTAAATTAACTTGTTCCGCAACCACACATAAATAATGGCGACACCATTATAAATCTCTGCATATTACTACTGGAACAAACTGAGACCGGTGAATTACGGCTACTCTAAATTATACAAACTCGGAGAATATTGGGTTGGTGTGACCCATAGACGTCCTTTTAGAGGGAGGGGGTGGACATCGCTTTGATTTTTTTTATGTCAATACACAATTGTATGAGATAGATACTTTTGTCGATGCAAATTATGTATGATTAAGATTGTTTCTACTCTTTCCTTTCATCCTGTTGAAAAATGGCTTTTGCTTTATTTATCTCTAGAAAGCATTTGGTTTGTAAATGTAACCGATATTATTAAAAGCTCTATGACCCATTTAAGCTAGGCGAAATGGGTTGCACATTTGAGGATCATAAAATTCAGAAAAAGATTGCTAAAACATACAAATATTCTCCTGTAGCGGTGTGTCAGTGACTACATCACCGCAGATTCACCAGTTGGAGTTTGTTACTTATTGAGCAGTCGGCGGTGGCTTCCATGACGATGCAGCATCGCGCCATGCACGCAACGCCAACAATTGCGTTATCTCGAATTCGGACATTTATCATTAAATTTTCTCGTTGTTACCGGCTTCAGAAGCCGCTTGATAGAACGTCTCTGACTAATACTAAAGACGTAACGTCTACAACCCCCAAATTTCACCCCTACAATGAATTTTTCGAAAATGATCAGGAGCCTCAGACACGTCAAAAAAGAAGGTTGAGCGATTTCTATCTTTCTCGTATTCTTGCCCTTACCAGCACTGTCAGTGGACCGATCATTATTTCAATTTTAAGCATTATTTTGTAAAATGTTGATGAAACTAAGTTGACAATCCTTGAAATTTTGAGTTGTGTCTCATAAATTGATAAAAATAAGATATTTGATATTTTTCACCAGTCGGTCTATTTTGACGTTACTCCTATGCAAAATTTCAACAAAATCGGTCCAATAGTGCCTGAGATATTTGTTATTAAGGATTTGGCTTGTTTAGATAAAATACCATGCATATCCGTAAAAATTGAATTCAGAACTTATTTTAAGAAATGATAAGGCCCCGCACGGTATCATGTATAAACCTATTTACCAAATTACCTACTATTCCACTATAGTCAAATACCAGAATTGATGACAGTAGCAGGAGTCATCGTGCGCCACTGCTTTGACGCTGTACCTTTTGATTACAGCGACGTTTACCGACATTTCACAAAGAAGCGCCGCATTTTCGAAGGCCTCCGCGTAATAGCAGTGGCGTACGATGAGTTTCGCTACTGTCATCAATTTTGATATTCTACTATAAATCTATTTAAGAACGGAACACCCTTTATAACCATACAACTTTCACACAACCGTTTTTCGTACGTCTATGGTGAACCCCCTGCCGGTTACCGAGCCACATTAACACGGCCATGGCCCTTTTAAGGGTTCCGAGAAGGGCCACGGGCTTCGGGGATGGTCCATGTTGGATTTCGTCTTTCACTCCTATCGATCTTGATCATTTCTTTTTTTGTGCTCGGCTATTACATAGAATTGAGATATGCATCTAAGACAGTTATATGTTTGTGGTTTAATAGTTTTGGGTGGTGCTAGTGAAAGCACATTATAATAATAATGACATCGCTGTCAAATTAATCGAGGGGCAATATGGGAACGGCAGTATAGAGTCAGAAAGAATCTGAGGGTTTTTGGGTCATCACACTTGATTCAAAAATCACCCAATCCTTGTGTGGAGCAGCTGTTCCAGTGTCAATAATGGCAAATTAAAACCAGTTCCACTTGAATAGCGAAAAATCGTCAATTTTAAGGTTTCAAAATCCTCAAAGCTTAACTTTAAATAACAGTTCTCTTAATACTAGTGAGGAAACGAAGTTTCTGGGGCTTTACTTGGATGATTGTCTTAGCTTCCAATCTCACTGAGAACATGTAAGCAGCAGGATAAATTCACTGTCATTTATGATAAAGAACATCAGATCAGTTAATGTTAAAGAAAACCGGTTATTGATGTTGTATACTAAGTGACATATAAATCCGAACACCCAGTTTAAATGGTTTTATTTTAATAAAATTTTGTATAAGTACTTAATGAAGCATAATAAGTAAATGATAAAAATTTCAAAATGATTGCACTGCTTTAAAGCCCTTTGACCTTTAATAATGCACCCTGATGTGCTACGCATTCTCCAACGCGCCTAGGCATGCTTCTGATCAGGTGGTCAATGTCCTCCTGTGGGATCTCATTCCAGGCAACCACCAACTCCTCTTGAAGTGCTTCTAGAGTCTGAGGAGGACGTTGCAAATTGAGCAATCTCCTACCCATCATATCCCACACGTGCTCAATTGGGGATAAGTCGGGAGATCTTGGTGGCCATGGTAACAATGTGACATCATTATGTTGAAAGAAGTCTATTGTGACTCTTGCAACATGTGGTCGGGCATTATCTTGTTGGAAAGTTGGATCTGCCAGGGTGTCAAGATAGGGTAAAATATGGGGTTCTAGAACTTCGTGGATATAACGCTGCGCGTTCATGTTACCTCTGATGAAGATTAAAGGTGACCTGGAACCATAAGCTATAGCACCCCAAACCATAGCTCCAACAGTGTGATGAACATGTCTTTCAACAAAAAACTGTGGATTCCTCCTTTCACCACGTCGCCTTCTAACCCTGGCACGACCATCGTGCATGCCTAAACAAAAGCGAGACTCGTCACTAAAGACAATACTGTTCCATTCCTGATCCCAGAGTGACCGTTGTCTGCACCACTCAAGGCGATTACGTCGGTGTTCTCGAGTTAAAGGGAGGACCCAGTGTGACCGGTATGAAAACAAGCCAAAACTTCTCATTCGTCTGTAAACACTTCGAATGCCAATAGGTCTTCCGTGTTCTGCAAACCATTCATTTGCAATGGACCTGGTAGTGGAGAAACGGTCCCTTAAGGCCAATAATCTTAGGCGGCGATCTTCACGGTCTGTTGTTCTACGGCGGCGTCCAGTGCCCCTTGCTCTTTGCGTACGGCCTTCTCGAAGCCATGCCTGACAACACCTAATCACAGTGTCTACACTTCGTTGCACTCTAACTGCAATTGCCCGAAAAGAAGGTCCAGCTTCCCGAAGTCCCACTATACGGCCCCTATCAAACTCACTAAGTTGACGAAATCGTACAGGTCTCCGTACTCTAGGCATCGTAACCGATCGTAAAGGATGTCAAGAACCAAAATCCGCCAACGTTGATTCTTTACTGCGGCTGAAATATTCATTTTTAGAGCGTTAGTGAATTAAAAAAAAAAACAGTATAAAAACCGGAATATCCAACTGATAAGGCTGAAAATTTTTTCACTTCTTATTTACAGTAAGATAAATACATTCACCAACTTTTATTAAAATAAAACCATTTAAACTGGGTGTTCGGATTTATATGTCACTTAGTATATTATGTACAAATTGAGTCTCGACTGCGATATGCGTTATGCGTTTGTGGCATTTCAGTTTATGCTCAAAAAAGTATTTTTCAGCCAAAAGAGGGTCTCGATGTATGGTGGGACTTGACAGTACACATAGCTGTAGAGAGCTGTTAAAAAAAGAATAATGCTTACATTACCTGAACTATTTTTTTACGAAATGGCAATATACACTTTTCTCAACAAAGAAATCTTTAATCTAAATAAAGACATACCTAGATGGTGTCAATATGCGACAGCATTGCGACATACATGTACCTTTTATGAAATACAAAGTTTGCTGCAGGTCTCCTAACATCCTGGGCCCAAGAATCTTTAATAAATCACCCGAGGATAAGATGGTGACGTTGATAGGTTATTTTGTTAATCTGTCTGTCTGTATTCTGTCGATGATATTATTATTATTGAATGCCTGTTTTCTAATTTTGTTAGTTTTCAAATCTGTTATTGTGGTGGTAACAAGGCTTAGGATAATAAAAAAATTAATGTTATTATACCGAAAACACGTCTATTTTCAACAAATGTTCTAAGCATCATTTTTTTGGAAAAATGACATAAAATTTGTATTGCATAAAAATTTCCAAAACTCGGGTATCTCCCTTCATCCAAATGCCTGGTATTCTATAATGATACATGTCCTTTTGTAAATAATGTAGTCTTTCCTGATACTTGCTGGTTTAGATGAGCAAAATTTACTTTACATCGTCAATTATTTAATTAACAATTCTAATTTTGAAAAGAAATATTACTGCTGCTAGACTTTGTTTTATAGTAGAAGAAACTCGTCGTGCCTTTATCATTATAAATTTTTGCTATAATTGCGGTTTATAAACCATATAAATTATATAAATATGAACGAAACTTTCTCACATTATGTCCTATAATTCATCTTCTTTAACTAGGCATACATAAATACGTTCAACACTCTGTATACAATAGTATCAGATTCTCCAAAGTCTCTCTTCTGGCTGCAAATGTGTACGTCCTAACTGGTTTTTGGGTTCGCGGAAAAAGAGCTGTCGAATAATTGGCGGAATTATTTTTAGTAGGCTGCGACTTTTTAGAGGTTTGAGAGTTCGACATTTCTGTACAAAATGCATTTTGCCTTCGAGATTACGCGTATACTGGTGATTTCGGTGACATGTTCGATGACGATTTTTCTTTGTCCTTTGTCCATGTTTTTTTGTAAATATTTTTGACTGGTAATTATTGTATAAGTTTGTAATTTTGCTATATTTTTGTTTGCTGAGGCATATATGGCTAGACCAGTGGTCTCCAACCTTTTCAGTGTGTTGAGCTATTTTGATAATTTTGGAATATACAGTGAGCTACCTATTATAGTCGTAAGCAATGTAAGCCAACTCAAATGAAATTATACACAGTTGTATGCAACATACATGTGTTTATTTTACGAATACTAATACCTACTAATAAACTTAAACTAATAACTAATACATGCTACATAACTACATCCATTCCTACCAATCGTAGGTGTTTGAAAAAAAACACTTCCAGATAAAAAATGGAACCTTGGAAATATGTGTGTTCTGGGTGGCCATTTCTTAATGATATTTATTGGTTTTTTACAATTCAGTCGCGCTATTTGATTTAATTCATACCAAATCTCCAAAATCGTAGACAAACTTATACAAATTCTACCGGATTCTCGGGGGGACCTCCCACGGCAACGGCGAAAATGAGAATTTCTCCATATCAATTTGCGACCTCCACAAAAACTTGTTTTTGCACTAGGACTCATGGTTGGACTGTAACAACCCGTTTGAGCTGTACCAAAGAGTTGTCCCTTTGCTCTCGCCACGCTGAAAGTTTAACGAGGAAATCAACAGAAGTAACTATGAACTGTGGCAACACTGTGCCACCTCTTAACCCTACCTGTTCACCGGTAATTGACGAGTGTTTGTTCCGGGCTGGCAAAAATGTGAATAATTTGTCGGCTATCGTGCATAAAATCACAAGCGGCACGCCAGACGGCATCGGTATTCATAGCGTATCTAACACGAAACAGCAGCACAATCTCCTGAAAATGCCTACGACCTTGTCCGCTAGGTACGCGCTGTTGATACTGTACACAAAACATATGCACTGAAGAAGGTTTAGTCCAGTGTTGCCGAAATGGAAAAGATGAAATCGGTGTGGTGGAAATTCGGTAGACAAATTGGTATGAGGAAAAAATTAGGGAAGTCACAAGATCAGCAATGGATCAAGGAGCTTTGCGTTATGCAGCGCTCTCTATGAAAAAAGGTTTAGTTTTGTTTATTGAGGGTATCTTTCTTGAAAAAAATAAGCTCTTTATAATAACTTGTATAATGAACATACCGTTTACTAAAACTCCTTTTGAAATACTTGCTTATAAGATTCTGAACATTTTTCTGTTTTACTCCTGAACCTGAAGCCTTATCAGCTGACATTTTAATTTATTATTCAATTAGATACAGGCGAGCTTTGGTTTCCGTATTGCTTGCCGATGATGCGGCAGTGAGAGTGACGGTGATGTACCAGTCTGCACCTGTTGTAAGCACAAAAACAAATAAGTTAAAGCAGTATACGGTATGTACGTACATTCTTGGTTCCAGCTCTTTGTCGGTAAAAAATCGTGATATATCCAAATTATTTTGAAAAGTCGTGGAAAGTGAGGACTTTTTCAGTATTTTGGTAAATAAAGTCTCATTTCGGTAGAATTATCGAAATATCGGTAGGTTTGGCAACATTGGTTCAGTCCCGTGTTATCCATAGGGCAACACGATTGACTAATGTCAATGTCATTTTTTACGACGTTGCCAGCTCTGTCCATAAATCTGTTGAATAATTTTATAGTGCGCATTTTTAATGTCTTTAAAGTCTCATTTCGGTACAATTTTCAAAATATCGATAGGTTTGTGTGCTCATCTGTTAAAGCAGTAGCGTTAGTAACACACGCCACTATAAAATAATCCATACATCCTGCAGTTATTTGAAATTTTCAGACCAGTCGAAAAAATGATCTATACCTACTTGAGAATATATTTTTATCTAAATTTTATATTGCATGAACAAATCAATAATATTTATGGTCCATATACTTTCATTTCTGGTGATGGTTTTCTGTAGCAACGGCATGGAAAAATTATTAAAATTAGTGATGAAAACAAATTCTTCCCATATTCAAACCAAAACCAAAATGGCACTCTCGTATAGTAATATTATTATTTTAATTTATGGTGAGTGTGTGCAGATCGCTTCCAAGGGCAGGACCACATAAATCTGTTTACATTGTGCAAAGTGCAATGGATACCTAGGCAACCCCAAATGGGTAGTAGGAAAAACTCCTGAACCTGAAACCTTATCAGCTGACACATTAATTTATTATTCAATCAGATACAGGCGAGCCTTGGTTTCCATCTTGCTTGCCAGTGATCCGGCAGTTACGGTGGTCTACCAGTCTGCACCTGTTGTAAGTAGTAAGTACAAAAACAAATACGTTAAAGCAGTATACGGGATGTACGTATATTCTTGTGGACAACCCAAATCTACATCCCTCGTGTGCCCAACAGTCCAAATGTACTCTTGGTTCCAGTTTTTTTTTGGTAAAAAATCGTGAAATATCCAAATTATTTTGAAAAGTCGTGGAAAGTGAGGACGTTTTTAGTATTTTGGTAAATAAAGTCTCATTTCGGTAGAATTATCGAAATATCGGTAGGTTCGGCAACATTGGTTCAGTCCCGTGTTATCCATAGGGCAACACGATTCACTAATGTCAATGTCAAGCCGCCATTTTTTACGACGTTGCCAGCTCTTTCCATAAATCTGAGTCTGTTGAATAATTTTATAGTGCGCATTTTTAATGGTAAATAAAGTCTCATTTTGGTAGAATTTTCGAAATATCGGTAGGTTTGTGTGCTCATCTGATAAAGCAGTAGCGTTAATAACACACGCCACTATAATATAATCCATATATCCTGCAGTTATTTGAAATTTTCAGATCAGTCGAAAAAATGACCTATAGTTGAGAATATATTTTAATCAAAATTTTATATTGTATGAACAAATCAATAATACTTATGGTCGATATACTTTCATTCCTGGTGATGGTTTTATGTAGCAACGGCATGGAAAAATTATTAAAATTAGTGATGAAAACAAATTCCTCCCATATTCAAACCAAAACCAAAATGGCACTCTCGTATAGTAATATTATTATTTTAATTTATGGTGAGTGTGTGCAGATCGTTTCCAAGGGCAGGACCACATAAATCTGTTTACATTGTGCAAAGTGCAATGGATACCTAGGCAACCCCAAATGGGTAGTAGGAAAAACTCCTGAA
Source organism: Acanthoscelides obtectus (assembly GCA_963669975.1). Taxonomy (NCBI): domain Eukaryota; kingdom Metazoa; phylum Arthropoda; class Insecta; order Coleoptera; family Chrysomelidae; genus Acanthoscelides; species Acanthoscelides obtectus. The sequence continues at coordinate 6,388,923 of CAVLJG010000005.1, forward strand.
CCTGAAACCTTATCAGCTGACACTTTAATTTATTATTCAATCAGATACAGGCGAGCCTTGGTTTCCATCTTGCTTGCCAGTGATGCGGCAGTCACGGTGATCTACCAGTCTGCACCTGTTGTACGTACAGAAACAAATACGTTAAAGCAGTATACTGGATGTACGTATATTCTTGTGGACAACCCAAATCTACATCCCTCGTGTGCCCGACAGTCCAAATGTACTCTTGGTTCCAGCTTTTTTTTGGTAAAAAATCGTGAAATATCCAAATTATTTTGAAAAGTTGTGGAAAGTGAGGACGTTTTTAGTATTTTGGTAAATAAAGTCTCATTTTGGTAGAATTATCGAAATATCGGTAGGTTCGGCAACATTGGTTCAGTCCCGTGTTATCCATAGGGCAACACGATTGACTAATGTCAATGTCAAGTCGCCATTTTTTACGACGTTGCCAGCTGTTTCCATAAATCTGAGTCTGTTGAATAATTTTATAGTGCGCATTTTTAATACTAAATAAAGTCTCATTTCGGTAGAATTTTCTAAATATCGGTAGGTTTGTGTGCTCATCTGATAAAGCAGCAGCGTTAATAACACACGCCACTATAAAATAATCCATATATTGAGAATATATTTTTATCTAAATTTTATATTGTACGAACAAATCAATAATACTTATGGTCCATATACTTTCATTCCTGGTGATGGTTTTCTGTAGCAACGGCATGGAAAAATTATTAAAATTAGTGATGAAAACAAATTCTTCCCATATCCAAACCAAAACCAAAACTGGCACTCTCGTATAGTAATATTATTATTTCAATTTATGGTGAGTGTCTTCAAAATGCTACGGCGCCTTCGCGAGTGTGTGCAGATCGCTTTTAAGGGCAGGACCGCATAAATCTGTTTACATTGTGGAAAGTGCAAGGGATACTTAGACAACCCCAAATGGTGCAAATTGAGGAAGGATTATTGAATCTTATAGGAAAAAGTCCTTCAACATGAACGCAGAAAGTGTTTAGACAAGTGCCAGTTTAAAGACTGAAGTGTGGCAAACGCTGTGACTTGAAGCTATCAAATTGCTGAAAGTTGCACTGCTGTGTTGTCTTAGATATGGTGCGTCTGAAGCCATAACGGCTGATATAATAGGATAATTGATTAAGGCGTATTTCCCACGATGGCTTCGCACACCACACACTCACTACTTTGAAATATCAATAAGCCAACGAGCTGCTTACTACGTACTGCCGCTAAAAATTCGATGGCATCGCAGTGCTAATCGGTAAGCGGTTTTATTGGAGTCTTGCGACAGAATACAGGGACGGATTTCTAAGCTTCGTTTCTGTCTTGCATTTTGGCATCAGCCTTTAGACGTTGGGGCAAAAATGAGCCATCGAAGTTCCCCTTTCATCTTCTGGCCTCGAAAACTACCGAATTGCAACGTTGCATTACCGCCTGAGATGGTTTAAAAAGCATCTAGGTCGTGGCGCAATAATATGAACTATAGAAGAGAAGCGTCACTTCGTCGTTAAAACAGTTTTTCGCGAGGTGTCTGAAATGATATTGTGGTATCCAAAACCCTACTCGCAGTTTAACTGTGGTGTCTGTGATATAGTAGGGAGTGAGGAGGAAGGTACACATCCGGGTATGGGTTTTGTGGCAGGGCCGGATTAAGGGATTAAGGGGCACTTTCAAGTTTTCTAATATCTAAAAATAACTAAGATGGATAACCGGAAATTTTTATGTAAAATTTAATCTAAGTAAAAATGCCAATTTAAAAAAATTGGTAATATGATTTTATCCCTGCAGCTTACCATATTTCTCAAGCCTCGAAGTTGACTGTCAATTTGCTATTGCAATTCAATTATATCAAAACTCAAAAACAATGTTATATGTTAGTAAAAATTTAACGCGTAACAGCTAGATCTTCATAAAAATGTAGCACACCTCTTGTTTTCAGCACGGCGACTTTTTTTATTCCTTTTTTCATGCCACGAGCATATTTTAAGCTCGGGCATAAATCAGCAAATGTTTGTTTCTCCACGGCTTCTATACCCCCAGCTACAATAAAAAAATAACGCGTAATACCATACCACTTACAGAATTGCTGCCGTACAATTTGCGAATGATAAAATTTTACGTAATTGGGTAAAGATCAGTTGCGCTTTTAAACTGGCGTATCATTTAAGCAGATTCTCGCAAATTACAGGACTACAAGTGGTATTGATACGCTCGGTACCGCCATTCGAGATTACAGTCACTATCGCGGGCAGCGTTGGGATTATTAACAGAACGAGATGTTGTTCGAGACGGAGGGAAAGGAGTGGCTGGTCCGCCATTTTATTTGATTAGCGCTGGTTGTACATGGTTGTTTCAAGCATCTGAAATATCATATCATCACCTTGGAGCTTGGAAAGATGTCGAAGAGTACCTACTTATTACTCTTTTAGGTTCTTGATATTCAAACAACAGTACATTACAAAACAACTGCTGTAACGGATATAAAACAATTTACAAATGAATATTTACACATTGAGAAAACGTGGTCGATTAAATAGTTGAAGACTCAAGTGGATAAAGATGTAACCAAATCATTGTATAAAGAAAATTGACTTTAAACACCTTATTGGGACTTTTTACTTTATTGACGTTTTAAATACTTAGTTCGTGATTAACAAAGTGATCACAGAATAAAAGAATGTCGGAATGTCCGGGTGGAGGGTGGGCTCGAGGGAACAACATCGAAGATAAAATTTGTTTTTCGAACATCTGCGGGATCAACAGCAACATTGATGCTGTTCATCACTACCTGCAATCCAATCGTCCCGCCGTGCTTTTCTTGGCGGAGACAAAAATCTCAGAGACTGCACCGATTAACCATCTCAACTTCCCAAACTACGAGGTGCACTCCAATCTGAGAAAGAACGGGGGAGTTGTGGCTTTTGTCCGCAGCAGTCTTTCCTGCTCCAGGGATCTTTCTTTGGAATCAGACCGGAAGGACATTCTGTGGCTTCGCCTCAACTCCAAAACATCACCCAAATTTATTTGCTGCCTTTATCGCTCTCCATCGAACCATAACTGGGATGACCTACTCGAATACCTCGCCGTCCAGATCGACTTCCTGAACATCAATCACCCCGCTTCAGAGGTAGTTCTTCTCAGTGATTTCAATGCCCATAATGAGCTTTGGTTGGGCTCAAATAAGACCGATGCAGCAGGTCGTGCAGTCGAAGCGTTCGCTCTTACTCAAGGGCTGACCCAGCTGGTGACGAGCCCTACTTTTTTCCCCCGCGTCTCGTCACACGCCAGTAGCCTGCTGGATCTCTTTCTGACCACGCATCCTGCCCCTTACAGCACTGCTGTCCTGTCCCCCCTGGGTAACTCAGATCACGGTGTTGTGGAGGTTAGGTTTCGGTCAGAATCCGCTGTGGCAGCAGAAACACGCACAGGCCGAAAAACTTGGCATTACGGACATGCCGACTGGGAGGGGCTCAGAGACTTCTTCTCTAGCTTTCCTTGGAGAGATGTCTGATTCACTGACGCGGATGCGTCGACTGTCTGTTCTTCAATAACCGAAGTTATCCACGTCGGAATGGAGGAATACATCCCTCACACAGTGAAAGTTCCTAAACCAGGGTCCAACGGCTGGTTCAACAAATCGTGTGACACTGCTCGCAAGCAGAAGATCAAGGCCCACAGAACCTACTTACAAAACCCCACTGTAGAGAACAGACAAGCCGAGTTCGAGTCCAGAAACAAATATAACGAAGCGGTTCGCAATGCCAAAAACCAGCATGATATAAAAGTTAGGCACAGGGTAATGTCGCAGCGCAATGACAGTCGGTCTTTCTGGACATTGGCCAAGCAGATTGAAAAGAACTTTTCACACAGTAGCCTTCCACCAGTTACGTGTCAGGATGGAACTATTGTATTCGACTCAAAGGCCAAGGCGGAAGTGCTAGCCAAGATCTTTGCTGCCAACTGCACCATGGACGTCCCCACCAACGCCCAAGTGCCGTCAATTCAAAGGGTTCCCCACACTATGCGGGAGGTAACATTCAGGCATAAGACCGTAAGACGAGTGCTCTTGTCGCTCGACATCAACAAAGCTTCTGGCCCGGACTTGATTCCTGCCAGTGTACTGAAGAGATGTGCAGCGGAGCTTGCTCCAGTTCTTTCGCGTCTCTTCCAGATATCTTATGAATCCGGCACCTTCCCAGAAAACTGGAATTTTGCTCATGTACAGCCCATCCCCAAAAAAGGATCTAAAACCGACCCTTACAACTACAGGCCTATAGCTCTGCTTTCTGTTATAAGTAAAGTGATGGAGAGGTACATAAATCGCGAGCTTCTGGACTACCTCGAACGTCACAGCTTGATTAGCGACAGGCAGTACGGTTTCCGGCACCAGCGATCCACAGGGGACCTCCTAGCTTACGTCACGCAACTGTGGAGTAAACTCATCCAGTCTCATGGTGAGGCTCATGTCGTTGCTCTTGACATCACGAAAGCGTTCGATCAGCTGTGGCACGCTGCCCTCTTAAGCAAACTTCCATCCTACGGCCTCCCAGAAAAGCTTTGCAGATGGGTGGCTGACTTTATCTCTGGCCGCAAGATATCCGTCGTAATTGACGGATTCTCCTCTTCATCCCACAACGTCAACGCGGGTGTTCCCCAGGGATCGGTCTTGGCTCCAACACTGTTTCTCTTACATATCAACGACCTTCTTTCCTGCACGATCAACCCAATCCACAGCTTCGCTGCTGACAGCACTCTGCATGCAGGAATTCAGAGTGACAAGCCGATCTCTGCCGCTGAGCTGGAAAAAAGAAGACTAGCGACGACTTCTTCTCTGACAAGAGACCTGGAGGCTATCACTGCTTGGGGACGCAACAATCTTGTACAGTTCAATGCTTCCAAAACACAGTACTGTACTTTGACGAACAAAAAGCGTCCTAGCGCTCATACAGTTTCGATGTACGGTCGAGTTCTACCAAAGAGCCATTCATTTCGGCTAGTCGGAGTCCAGATCACCGAGGACCTGATCTGGCACGAACACATCTCTTCAATAGCTGCAGCTGCTGGGAAAAAACTAGGCTATTTGTTTAGGGCTAAGAAGTACTTTTCTCCGCATGACCTTCTCACTCTATACAAGGCCCAGATAAGACCTAGCCTCGAGTATTGCTCACACATTTGGGGTGCTGCCGCCCCGACTACATTGTCCATGCTCGATGCTGTCCAGAGGAGGGCGGTCCGACTGATCGACGACTCTTCCCTAACAGACAGTCTCGGGACTCTTTCGCGCCGGCGGGCCGTCGGCGATCTAGCTCTTTTCTATCGCTACACCTACGGGCTTTGCTCCTCAGAGCTCTCTTCCATGATGCCGCCGCGCGATGTGCCTGCCAGACAGACTCGCCTGACTTCGGCGTCCCATCCTAACCGTGTCAAACTTCGTACATCCAGAACTGGCCGATACGACCGCTCCTTTGTCCCGAGGGTGTCTAGATTGTGGAACAATCTACGGGAGGAAGCTTTTCCCAGTTCTACTAACCTTAGGCAGTTCAAAAATCGTATTAACAAAATTTCTTTGGGATCATCATAGCAGCCGCGGTGTTCCGACATTTAGGCCTGCGCGGCTGTTTCGATATAAAAAATAATAAAAAAAAAAAAGAATCACTCCTTAAGGTTAGTTTGATGCAAAAAGCATATTTTTAAATAATGTTACATGACATCTTTATCCGCTTGCGTCTTCATTGGTTCTGGAAAAATTTTATTGCCCTTAATAAATTTTGTAATTATTCTAAGTAATTAAATTATTCGTTGTTACCAGACATGCCCAAATCATCAGTTGCTGCCGTGATATTCATCCCGACCACTGCATCCCCACGGCTAGGCGACCTTTATGTTAAATTTGTATTGATAGGGCAGCGGGTTATGCTATAAATCATATGTCACAGTGTTTGTGCACTGATTATAACAGTTATATGATACCAAAAATATTTTCATAAATAGGAGATCGTTCCCATTCCGGATCGAGCAATCTACCAAAGATGCTTATAATCATGATACCTAGAAAAAAATTCAAAACCCTCAAATGTAAAAGATTCATTTCGCACCCTCCACCAGGGGACGTGATCGTCGTTAGACTTGGCAACCCTGCGAGTGTCAGATAGATATCCCCGCCAGTCAAAAAAAAAAATAAACAAACAGTAAACATTACTAGTTTTTTTGATTTTTGAACTTAACAGCCATTATCTGTGAAACATTTTTCATAATTTTTTGTATATGTCCATAGTAATTGCATTATGCATCAGGGAGATGTAGGGATTGACACGTCTTACACATATTATCTGTGTTTTAGGATGGAGAGGACATAATGTTTTTATTGCTTTGAAGAAATTCATTAACCCATAAATTAATAAATGATTACTATTATGACGTAAAGGAAGATGAGGAATTGGATGGAATGTATTTTATATTCTATTTTCTTGCAAAATACAGGCAAATCCACACTATTCAACAGGTATGTCATGATAACTTTCAGTATATTAAAGTTGATAAATTCGAGAGTGCCATGCATGAACAAACGTCCAAATCTGCTGCCAAATTTAACAGCTAGAAAATCGACCTATTATTTGCCGCATTCCCATTCGCTGAGGGGGATAACGGTTTGTTAAATGTAAATCTATAACATATATCAAAATACATGAAAGTTGTCCTGTTTTTTCTGTACAAAAGCATCATGTTGGAATCAAAAAGTGGTCTTGTTTATAATACAGTCGAATTTTCACGATTTTATTCAATATTTCAATAGAAATCACTAATATTCAGAGACCTTTGACAGCTTCTGTCAAATTGCATTTCGATACGGTATTTTCCCATTGGTCCATAATATTAATGTTGGTGAAATTGGCCCTAAGCCTATTTGTTTCCATTCTTTAATATTTTAAACCTACGGCTTTGAAGAAGTCCCAAACCAAGGTTCCAAATTTCCATTTTATGACAGCTATTATAATTATATGTACCTATCCAAATATCCGACCCGCTGTCCTATGCCTAAGGGTTTCGTCTGCTTTCTTCAGCGTTGATAACTGTGTAAACGACCCTTAGCTTATAATCTATTCCGGTCCGCCCTTTTTTAACTATCCATATACATCCGACACCGCCCCTTTCATCATCCTGCGGTGGCTAATCCTAATGGCATTTCCAAAACTTTTGTCGGAGAATTCGTCGAAAATTCTGCTACAGTCGTGGACAGTGGTGTGGGTTTCTCTTGCTATGAGGCCACATGGATAAAAATCTTTTCTAAACGCAACGCAGACTGGAGATGACCGATACCATTAGATAGATAGATTTGTACAAAGATATGGGATACGACAAAGCGACAAACTATACAGTATTTAACTCAGTATAAGTAACAAAGACATGTTTTTGAAAAATCAAACGTTAAAACAAACTTACGAGTCCATAAGATAATCCATTAAACATTTAGAACAACGTGGAGAAATTAAATAAATAGAACTACACCCACACAACACTAAGAGATACCTAACGGAAGAAGGCCAATTAAAATAGCAATTACAGAAACGTTAACATTACGTAAAAGTACAGGAATCACGCTGTGGTGACGTTACTTTGTAAAATATTCGTAAAAGGAATATGGGCACTTGTCAACAAGATATTTTCTCATTTGTTTTTTCAAATGACAGATATGGGTTGATCTTCAAAGATCAGCTCGTAGAGCCGTTTTACACACAAGAGACTTATACTCCGAATATTATGGTCATAATTATGCCGAAAATTTGCATGGAAAAAATATGAAGATTTTCTCTACAACCTGTATGACACAAGCAAACGAAATTTCCGAGTAATTCATATGATACGCCTGCGCATTAGAGTAATATTTTCGAATGGACATAACCTTAACGGCTATGATGTCCAATATAATTGGAAAGACAACAGACGTCGTTGATTTGAATTTATTTTTTATTATCGCATCCAGCGCCTGACGCCGCAAATTTCTGTTTTCGTAATTGGGTGACTTCACCTTGTACAGGTTTGGCCATTTTTGGTACTCCTCCAACAACAGTGTAACTTCTTCCCGATTCCACGACATTATGAATAAACAATAACAATAAACGCTTCTTCGTACGACTCGAACAGAACCACACCCACCAATGTTAAGTGAGGTTATGTTGTTGACGTTGAAATTTGATAATGACACGCACGGAAATAACCCTCTGCGCCGATTCTCGCTCATATTCTATAGAACGGGTTTTATATACTAAGTGACATATAAATCCGAACACCCAGTTTAAATAGTTTTATTTTAATGAAAGTTGGTGAATGTATTTATCTTACTGTAAATAATAAGTGAAAAAATTTTCAGCCTTATCAGTTGGACATTCCGGTTTTTATACTGCTTTTTTTTAATTCACTAACGCTCTAAAAATGAATATTTCAGCCGCAGTAAAGAATCAACGTTGGCGGATTTTGGTTCTTGACATCCTTTACGATCGTTTACGATGCCTAGAGTACGGAGACCTGTACGATTTCGTCAACTTAGTGAGTTTGATAGGGGCCGTATAGTGGGACTTCGGGAAGCTGGACTTTCTTTTCGGGCAATTGCAGTTAGAGTGCAAAGAAGTGTAGACACTGTGGTTAGGTGTTGTCAGGCATGGCTTCGAGAAGGCCGTACGCAAAGAGCAAGGGGCACTGGACGCCGCCGTAGAACAACAGACCGTGAAGATCGCCGAATAAGATTATTGGCCTTAAGGGACCGTTTCTCCACTACCAGGTCCATTGCAAATGAATGGTTTGCAGAACACGGAAGACCTATTGGCATGCGAAGTGTTTACCGACGAATGAGAAGTTTTGGCTTGTTTTCATACCGGCCACACTAGGTCCTCCCTTTAACTCGAGAACACCGACGTAATCGCCTTGAGTGGTGCAGACAACGGTCACTCTGGGATCAGGAATGGAACAGTATTGTCTTTAGTGAGGAGTCTCGATTTTATTTAGGCATGCACGATGGTCGTGCCAGAGTTAGAAGGTGACGTGGTGAAAGGAGGAATCCACAGTTTTTGGTTGAAAGACATGTTCATCACACTGTTGGAGTTATGGTTTGGGGTGCTATAGCTTATGGTTCCAGGTCACCTTTAATCTTCATCAGATGTCACATGAACGCGCAGCGTTATATCCACGAAGTTCTAGAACCCCATCATTTACCCTATCTTGACACCCTGGCAGATCCAACTTTCCAACAAGATAATGCCCGACCACATGTTGCAAGAGTCACAATAGACTTCTTTCAACATAATGATGTCACATTGTTACCATGGCCACCAAGATCTCCCGACTTATCCCCAATTGAGCACGTGTGGGATATGATGGGTAGGAGATTGCTCAGTTTGCAACGTCCTCCTCAGACTCTAGAAGCACTTCGAGAGGAGTTGGTGGTTGCCTGGAATGAGATACCACAGGAGGACATTGACCACCTGATCAGAAGCATGCCTAGGCGCGTTGGAGAATGCGTAGCACATCAGGGTGCATCCACACATTATTAAAGGTCAAAGGGCTTTAAAGCAGTGCAATCATTTTGAAATTTTTATCATTTACTTATTATGCTTCATTAAGCACTTATACAAAATTTTATTAAAATAAAACCATTTAAACTGGGTGTTCGGATTTATATGTCACTTAGTATATTTTTATCATGAAAATTTTCACAAGAATTCTTTTAGGTGTAATGCGGCAGCAAAAATTTTCGTCATAATTATAACCATAATTTTCGGAGTAATTTTCTTGTGTGTAAAACGGCTCGTAGACTATTATGTATTTTGAATATTTTTGTATCTGATATCGTTAATATTTGATATCAGTAGTTTGAAATCGTGACATGATCACGACTCTCGTATAACGATGAGAGGATGTACTGATGTCCCGTGGATACTATTACGCGCATGGGATCGGTCTACGTCTTTCGTAGGCGTGACGCCACTCGGTGACAAAATTCCCCAGAGACGGGTGACAATCGTTTGGTTCTATATGGCGCTTTGTGATTAGTTTCGTGAGTTGGTTATCTGGCCTGTTTCAAATAAGCCTCTGTGTGAAATACAGGGTACGTCATCTATTACTTTTTTCCTCTTTGAAAAATCAACACGCTGAACATCAAAATTTTCAATGATTTTTCCCAGAATAATTGGGCTATGGCCGCAATTTCAGTCCGAATATCGCGCTTTAGGTCTTGAATTGTCCGGGGACCATACACATACACTTTTCCTTTCAAAAATAGTCGAGAGGTGTTAAATCGCACGATCTCAGGGGCCAACTGACATCTGAATTTCGTGAAATTATGTGGTCTTGAAATTTTGTGTGCAATAAGGCGATTGTTTGGCGAGATGTGTGAGCCGTTGCTCCGTCTTGATGAAACCAAAGATCGTTAGCACCAATATGATCCAATTGTGGCCACAAAAAGTCTGTTAACATGCCGCGATAACGTTCCCCGTTGACGGTAATGGCTTTTTCTTCGGCATCTTCAAAGAAGAATGGTCCAACGATGCCACCAGCCCATAATCTGCACCAAACAGTAACTTTTTCAGGATGGAGATGTTGTTCATGATATTGGTGTGGATTTTCAACCCCCCAGAATCTGCAATTTTGCTTATTTACGTACCCATTGAGGTGAAAATGAGCCTGATCAGAAAAGAGCACTTTGGCCGAAAATCCGTCTTCTCTTTCCAGAATCCAATTAACAAAAACGCGCTGCTGTTGATGGTCTGCCACCTTCAAGTCTTTTGTTAGTTGGATTTTGTATGGATGGAGGTGTAAATGAATGTGTAAAATCCGGCGTAAAGTGGTCTCACTAATTCCCAATCGAATGGTGCCTAGTCGAGGTGGTTCGATCTTCTCGCACACTTTCACTCACTGCGGCTATGTTTTCACGAGTACGAGCTGGACGAGCATGTTGGTATGGTCTACGACCTTCAGCTGAACCAGTTTCCTCAAGTCGATTAACAATCCAACGAATTCCAGGCTCTGTAGGGCGTCCATGTCGGCCAAAACTAGTGCAAAAGTATTTTTTATATTCCGACCGTTTTCGTAATAAGTTTGAATAACCAAAATGCGTTGTTGTGATGTAAACGAATCCATCATTATAAATGGACCTTTGACAGTTCATTTATGCATACTACATGACTTTTGACTCACATGGTAACACATAAACTTATAGGTAAAAAGAAAATTAATAGATGGCGCACCTAGTATAATTAAATAAACGGAGATATAAACATTTAACTAAAACCAAAATTGGCATTTCTTCAGTTTGGGTTTTGAAGTGATATCAGTATCACAAATTTTATAATTTCTGATTAAATATAAAGAACTCGACCATATTTCCGACAATTTCAACGCAGGGTAATTAAAATTTACCAAGTACCTAAATTCTATAGAAATTTAATTCTGTTGATTTGCTGGAATTTACCAAACATCGATAAAAGACAGAACTTTTGTAACACACGTGGGGATTTTCCTTTCATATTTTCACGGTTGTGACTTGGAGGTTAGTTGCAAAGGGTTGATAAATCAAAAATATGTTAAATATAACATATGAAATAATTTACTTACTACCAGCTTGGTACTGTAGAACATAAGGGGTTCACACACAGGGTAGAATGGCAAAGGATTACCCCAAGGGGACCAAGGGGACTGACCTCAGAGCAGTAACGCCTTCACATGTCAGCCCAAGTAGTTTTTTCAATCAGTTCTATCCCCACTTCAGCTGAGTAGTATCAACCAATGCTGAATATGTATATTGCATATTCATCAGCGGATGTGGTTTAGGATGCCTATTCGTGAGCAGGCGAAATGGCACGTTACAAGGTGGCCACACTGACAAAACGTGGTCAAATGAACAGTTAAATTTTCATTACCCTTAATACATTTTTAATTATTCCCTGTAACTAAACTATTTGGTTTAATTAAACTAAATTTTCTGGAACCAGTTTAATTTTAGATATATTACTATTAAACCCATTTTCTTGAAAATAAAAAACCATACGCTTGCTTCACTGAACTGTTTAATTAGTTTAATTTATTTATGCAGAAATGAAAACAATTAAACACTTTAATAAAATCAGTTAAAATAGATTGTTTTACTTGGAGCAGGTACACTCGTTTTATTAGGCATTTTGTAAACGTGAAAGGGATATTATATCTAAAAATGTATTGCAAATTTTGTCACAGTAAGTAATTTTGGACATAACTGATGACTCGCATAATATTATTTTAGTTTGATAATCGAGAATTTGTTTTTTCAGATACAACTGACGTCAAATCGAAAAGCACTTTTTACTAATTCTGGTTACATGAGGTATGAATTTGAGGCACTCATGAAAAATAATTCCTAAGTCAACTTCGATAGTAGCACCACAGCCGACGTCAACTACGAGCCGTGATGAAAGAAAGGCAACACCGCGCTCGGACGGCATGGTAGTGCTACCTAATTTAATTTTGGAAAAGAGGACAGTTCGATTCGATACAAATCGTCTGCATATGAAATAGCTCTAAAAAATTTAAAAATACGAAATAATGCAGTTAACCTAATTAAAAGTATTTAGTTTACGTTTTTTGGTGTCAGCACACTGTGTTCCAACAGGCCCAGCTTGGAAATGTGGGGTTACTTGTTTGTTTTTAATACATTTACGCTGTGTGTTATCGCTGTGTCAAGTTGTTCCAATGCATTCATGATGCAAACTTCAACAGAGTTTTTGTGTTGGTTCTCAGAAAAATAGAAAAAATACCTATTTAGCAGGTTTTCTAATTGGGACCATCTGGTAATTTTGAGATCATATGGCAAAACCCACTTCAAGTCACTAAAAGAAAGCTTACATCCTTTATGAACAACCTGAACTTCCATCTGACCATCAACTATAATCTGTGTATTCAAAGTTAAGATATCATTTTCAAAATCCAATTTATAAAAATATAGCTTCCCATCAGATAATTTATTATTCCATTTCTGTAAGGCTTTAATTTTTGAAAATGAAAAATGTAATTCTTGAAAGTCTTTGATCTTATCCATATCATCGAAATTCTGGATAGCTTTTTCATGTTTCTCAATTAATTTTTGTTTTCTTTGCATTGGGTCAGTTCTTTTGGGTGCTTCAGTTTTTGAAAGATATGATAGCAAGTTTGGGAAAATGGAGTTAACAGCATTTTCTTTCAATTTTGGATATTTCAAAGGTATATTATTTTGGACTGTTCCATCCGCAAAACTATATTTTCTGTCCTGATGATATCCGATTCTCTAAAATGACGACTGCACATAGCTGAATATTTTGAAGGTGTCCAATTTTTTCTGGGAATTGCCATAAGCCATTTGTTTTTCAGACTTTCGGTACTTGGGAAGCGAAAAGTTGAAACATAGCTTCCTGTTTTCAAAGCCGAATTATAGTTTGTATTGCATAAAGGAACACAGCAACAACGAAGCATATTGTCTGCGTCAAATACTTGATAAATGAAAAAAGAAAAATACAACCTGAATTTGCACGTTTTCAATAGTTGAAATCCTTAGCGTCCTGAGGCGCGAACAGCCACAGTCACACTTCTTAGTTTATTTTTAAAGCACAGAAGCACTACAACTGGAGTCTATTTCTCATATATTATAGTCACCGATCACTTTGAACACATACACACACTTTGAAGCTTAGAAAACAAGCTTATCTCTTAATTACAGCCTCTCGGAATTCCCAAATCACAAATTGAAAAGGTTATGTTTTCTCAGCGTTTTGAGCACGAGTTGCGTCGATGCAGCAAGCAGCGGCGGGAGTAACACTACCACCTACGTTGCCAGATTTCTTTGTTCACGGCTCGTAGTTGACGTCGGCTGTGGTAGCACTATCTAAACTAACATTGAAGTTGCTTTTCACACGATTTCTGGAAGGTTTAGGCAAAAAAAGAGCAATCTCGATTCAAGTTTCTGAATGCCGAAATGCTAAAAAACAAAAGCCCAGTCTTTGTGCCGCCTATGTCCGGCACAGAAGCTGGTCAAGGAAAACGGATTAGAATAAAGTTAAAAGAATTACAGGGCTTTAAACCTTAAGGCAATAAAATTAGGTACAACAGAAGATAAGGGTGATGCGTTGATACGGCATTAGGAGGATTAGGCGGTTTGACAAGGAGGTCGGGTGTATTTACTGTATTTGCGGTTTTTAAGAAACCGCACAGCTGATCACTGCCAACCCAGGGCTGTAAACGAGTCTTATTTGCATACTATTCTGGTTTGATTTACACCGTCGAGATAGTTGAAGGGTAGAACCATTGATACCTGCATCGTATATGCACATTATTTTCATTTTGTGTCCCTAAGTTGACGATTCAACAATGATTCAAAAGTTTCTTCAGTCCGGATTTGGGGTGAAAAATTGGCAAAAAGCTAACGGGTGATTTTTTAAGAGGTATAGGATTTGATTTTCAAAAAAAAAAACACAGATAATTTGAAAAAACGATTAAATCTTAATTTGAGTCGATAGAACGGTCGATATAAGTTAATGTTTAAAGGTTATTTCATGTAAATGTTGGCCGCGGCTCCGCTTTAGATGACCCATGCGCAAGGTCCAATTTTGGCACACTCTCTCCAACATATCGGCCGGTATCTCACGAATAAATGCTTCAATATTGGCTTCCAGTGCGACAATCGTTGCTGGTTTATCCCTGTAGACATTAGCCTTAACATGGCCCCACAAGAAATAGTCCAACGGCGTTAAATCCCACGATCTAGGCGGCCAATTGACGGGCCCCAAACGTGAGATAAACTGTTCACCGCACTCGCCTCTCAATAGGGCCTTTGTTTCGTGTGCGGTGTGGCATGTGGCACCGTCTTGTTGAAACCACATGTCAGCCAAGTCCAGCTCTTTCACTTTGGGCAAAAAACAGTTTGTTATCATCGCACGGTAGCGCTCGCCATTCACAGTTACGTTCCGGTCATTGTCGTCTTTGAAGAAGTACGGCCCGATGATGCCACCGGCCCATAATCCACATCAAACAGTGTTTTTTTCGGGATGCATTGGTAGCTCTTGCAATGCTTCTGGCTGGTCTTCACTCCAGGTGCGGTTGTTAACGTACCCATTCAACCAGAAATGAGATTCGTCGCTCAACACAATTTTTCGATAAAAATGTGGATCTTCCAACTTTGCCAGCGCCCATTCACCAAATTGGAAACGTTGTGGGAGGTAGTGTGGCTTCAATTCTTGCACCAGCTGTATCTTATAAGGTTTTACAGCCAAATTCTGTCGCAAAATTTTCCACGTAGTGGAGTAACAGAGGCCCAATTGCTGCGAACGGCGGCGAATCGACATTTCACGGTCATCACTAACACTGGCGGATACAGCCGCAATATTTTCTTCAGTCCTCACTCTACGTCTGCGTGTTGGTGGTTTAATGTCCAATAATGTAAACTGGGTTCAAAATTTAGTCACAAGCTTCCGAATAGCTCCCTCAGTAGGCCGACCAAATTGCCCATAAATTGGAAGCAGTGCTCGATGCACTCTCTTAACCGAGCATGAACTTTGATAGTAAAATTCAATAATTTGCAAGCGTTGTTCGTTCGTAAGTCGATTCATGGTTAAATTATAGACCAAACTGAACAAGTTTGACAATGACACAAGACACGATTCACGCGTCATCTGTCAAAAACAGTGTTGCCAAAAAGATACTAGCAAAAAAATCACCCATTATTTAATCGAGGCTATCCGCGAATTCTGTCACTGAATTTACAACTCGGAATCTATAGATTTACCTATAAAACAAACTTCCATCTGGATCATAGACGCGCAACAGTTTTTCGATATTTTTTGACAATATCGAATGCTTAACAGTATCTCGAAAACGAGGCACTTTCGCACCGAATGGGCCCCGGATTCGATAAGATCGTTATAAGGCATGTTGGGCTCAAGTTCCCGACTGACCTATTTTTGTGCCTTTGGTAGCAATACAATCGTAATTAAACATTAAGATAATAATAATGAAATATCCGTTAATAGTATCGAAAAAAAAATAATGTTGTGGTTCCATCGGCAATATGACTGATAATTGGTAGATCTTTTCTTTCTCACTAGAGTACGTTGTTTTGTTTAATCTGTTTCTCAGTAACTGCTGCGGAATGTGAGGTTTTAATCACCGAATCCGTACAAAGTGCGTCCTTGTCTCTTGCATATGCATTGCAGTGCCATCTGATACCAACCACTGCGAGAGTGAAATCAGCAAGGTGTTTGAGTCACAATTGTGACCTCTAGATGCCGTCGATTCTGGTGCTATATCAGATTCATGGTCTAATCGAGAAACAAATTAACTGGTTCGTTAAAATTTTAATTAGGCCAAAAAAATATATGTAATTAACCATGTCACAGCTGACAAGCTTAAATTAGTTTGATTAAAATCCGGTTTTCAAAGCAGTTTACTTGAATATATGAAACAAGTTCAATTAAACCAAAACGCAGTCGTTTAGTTAAATCTTCTAAGCCGCTTACTTATATTGAGAACACCAATTTATTTAAAACCAATGAACTCTCAAAATGAGTTTACTTGCTCCAAGTAAAACAATTTAGTTACATTTATTAAATTTGTTTAATTTAGTAAACGTGTTCGTCAAGTTTTAATGAAGTATTTTGTTCAGATTTAAAAGTATATTTGGACAATATTTGAATTTAAGAGAAAAAAGTGCATTTTACTGAATGATGTTTCTTACAATTGTATTCTTATAAAGCTTAGACATCAAAAAATTTGGAAAACTAGATATTGATATTTGATGTTTTCGAATCAAAATAAAAACTTCCGAATTTCTGCAACCTTCATAAAATTCGATATTTTTTATTTTCATTGATTGTGAACTTATTAGATATGGGATCAAGTTTTACCAATTGTTTGTCTGACTGTCTAGAAACAGTCTATATCACCATTTACAAAAAGCAATCCTTTGTTTTAAATTCAGAAATTCGGGAAGGAATACCTGAAACTGAATAAGGCGATTTGATTATGTGTAAAAAAATATTTTTACCTATAATAATAAAATAATAGGTATTGCACTCATCCGCATTCAACGCATTTACATACTTCGAAGTTGAGTCATTTATTTTAACAGTGAGTAGATCTGATCAAAAGAAATGTTTTTTTCCTTTACCATTTTTCTGGTAAAATTAAAGTAACAAAGTTTGAGTACCGCCCTGTCTCAATAATAATATTATGTGCTCGTGTTTGGCGACAACGGATATAATTCGCCTTATCGGTTCATCGCATCGGAAACAAAAAAGCGAAAGAATTTGGAAAGATGTTTTTACAATTATTTCATTCAGTTGTATACAGTCAGTGTCAGTCGGTAGTGGATAGTGGTGTCTGTTGCGTGGCTCAAACGAAATAAAAAATGGCACATGTTTATGCGGATCGGTTTCCCAATCGAGTGCAACCAACCCCTCGTGCCTTTGTTAATGTAGTACAACGGGTTCGTGAATCATTTCACTTAAGACCTCACATATGGACGGCATGCCGGTGCTCCAAGACCTCACGATCAAATACAGGTCCGCACTGAAATACTTGTCGAGAGGATACTTTATAAAACAAGGTAATTTTTTTTTATTTTTTTTTATTTTTACACATATTTTGGTTTATCTTCCTTCTACAATCATTATCTGGAAATTAATGACTCAACTTCAAAGTCACCCTGTATAAATACATTCGAAATCACTTTAAACAAACTATTCTTAAATACAGAAGGACCTTATTTTCAGGGTGACAATATTAAATTGTACCTAATTATAAAAAAATCTCAACACCTAATTAACAGACCCTGTAGCTTATTTACGTATGCCCACCTAAATACCAAGAAATACTACAAATAAGCCCGCATTCTAGTCCATCATGTTCTCACTCACAGCGCCAATACACATTTTGACATTTGACATCTCGACATCTGCACGATATTTAAGGGCAGACGGTGCTTAGGCCCCGTTTCTGACGAAATTACAGCCTGTCAACTTGTTGAAGCGGACTCAGATCTGGAGCGTACGATGGTCGGAGCGGAGAAATACCGGGCGAATTAGAAATAATTAGCGTGTCAGACATCACCGCGTATGCTCAGTAATTAGTGATTAGTGTGGTTAATTAGGCGAACGTTTAGATTCCGGAGATAACCAGCCACAGCCCGGGGAGGTGAATTTAATTTGAATTAGAATTGCTGTTAGACGTTTAGGCGGTTTATAAACAGTTGGGACTTTCCTTTTCGTAAACCACTACGATTAAAATAGCGAAAAAGTAGAAAAAAATAAATGGAAAAATTCTCGCTGTTTATTTGCAAATAAATTTGTTACATTGTTTCAGAATAATCACCTTCAGTTATCCTTTTTTATATAAATGTAAGTGCTATGTGTTTAAGAGCTGCTAGGATAAATAGAGAATGGTTGGAAGGATTATCACGAATCCAAGATAAGTATGACATCAGCAATAGCAATAATCCCTCCACATATAAATTTATGAAGTGAAAAAAAGCCGACAGATAGAGATAAATCTCCCCGCCCCGCCATGGTAATAAAATATGACGTATTTCCATGTAAGCATGACTGAGGCGACGGAAGCATGAGCGATAGTCGATTGTCACCGACGCAGTAGGCGGTGGATAGACTAATTGAGCGGGACAAAAGACGATCGGGTGATCGGCAGTTGTTTCCCGGGCGGAACGAACCGGCGATCGCCTACTAGATTCAGCGTTTGACAGGTGGAAAATATACGAATTAATGGTGGACATGCCGAGTTATCGATTTTTAGGAGACGGTCGAACCCTTTGGCCTGTAAAGGATATATTTTGATCAAAAGCGTGATATGTGGGAGGATTTTGGATGTACAGGGTCCGTCAGAAAGAACGCATGTTTTTCGAATGGGTACTAGATCGAGTGGGCTGGTCCCTATCGGTGGGGAAGGGCGTGTTGGATAGTGGGAGGAGTGTCGTTTCAGCTGGCACGTTGAGCATCGTGTGTTCACTGTACGTCGATACTTTCAAAATGGCGAGTCTGTCGTTCGAACTTTCGTGTTCCACGTCGTGGGACAGTACCAGACCGTAACACCATTTTAAGGTGGGTGGAAGCATTCAACACAAAGGTAATGTGATGAAGTAAAAATCGCCAGTGCGAAACCGTACTGTTAGAACCTCCGAAAACGTAGACACATTGAGAGTTGAAGCGCTGCAAAGCCCGAATCGTTCCGTCCGTTTGCGTGCCAGTTTCCTAGGGATTCACGCGTCATCTGTACGTCGCATCTTGAAGAAGGATTTAGTGTTCCAAGACGGGGACACATCTCACACAGCTCGCACTTCGATGGAACTTCTTCGTCAAAAATTTCCAGGACTTCTCATTTCACGTCATGGTGATATTCCATGGCCCTCTCTCTCCCCCCGGACCTGTCAACGTGTTATTTTTTTTATGGGGCTACCTGAAATCAAAAGTTTACCAAAGCGAGCCTCGTCGATTTGAGGGAGGAAATAAGTAGAGAAGTAGCCCAAATTCCTGGGAGAGGTTTGATTCCTGCATTTCGGCATATGGCCGACATAGTTTTTAGAACGTAAATTTTGTTTCACTAAAAAAATGGCATGTATTTCTGAGTATTTTGATATAATAAAATATTTTTCCCATACTTATTTTGACTGTACTACTCATTTAAAAAACATGCGTTCTTTCTGACCGACCCTGTAGTTGACGAGAGGGCAGGAGCCGTAGTAGAAGCACCATGGATTTAGGAGCATACATTTTGTTTACTCTGTGTACACTATCTTAAATTTGCATCTGCTTGAATCACATTATACGTAACCGCATCTGTTAGAGTAGAATTCCTTTGTTCCAACGACAATTTCCTGTATTAGTTTGTGATTTTTTTCTACAAAAATCAAACTGAACTACTGTGGTTCATACTATCTACGTCACCTAGCGACGGAATTCACTTTGCTGACACTTTTGTACCATTTTCGATTCATGGCCAGGCTATAGGTACCTCTTGCACATCGAAATCGACAAAGAAACGTCACTGAACCTGACACCTCGCCGTTCTCGAGCAAACATGTAGGTATCTAACTCACTAAGTTGACGAAATCGTACAGGTCTCCGTACTCTAGGCATCGTAACCGATCGTAAAGGATGTCCAGAACCAAAATCCGCCAACGTTGATTCTTTACTGCGGCTGAAATATTCATTTTTAGAGCGTTAGTGAATTAAAAAAAGCAGTATAAAAACCGGAATGTCCAACTGATACGGCTGAAAATTTTTTCACTTGTTACTTACAGTAAGATAAATACATTCACCAACTTTTATTAAAATAAAACCATTTAAACTGGGTGTTCGGATTTATATGTCACTTGGTATATGTATATGGTCCTATTTTTGATTATAGGTAGTCAAACATTTTGGAAAACAAGGCATTTAATCCCTTGTGGACATATATAGCGATAAATCGCAGGCAAGCGGTGGGCAGGGAGCATGAATAATTCTCGTTGGAGAATTAGCAGAGAATCGCAAACCACTTGCCCCGTCTGATCAGATAAGCGCGGAGTGTAGACTCCGAGCCGTTTGTTAAGCGACAATTGACACAAACAATGTGCAAACGTTTCGGATACGACCTGTATTCCGATTCTATTAGAGCCGCAAAGGCAATGGCGCTGAACACGACTCGTGTTCATGCTCATTCAAGTGGTTTCCATAAAGTTGCGTCCAACAATGAGTCTCTGGCAGTCCCGAACAGTTATCTACAGCGGACCAGATTAGTTGTTGAAACCAAAAAGTTGAAACTAACTGATTGACTTATGCTGGGAATCTTATTTTAATTTTTTGTACTATCAAAACCTTTGTTAACTTCCTATTTTTAGTCATATACATGTGAGATTCTGTGTTTATACAGGGTGACTTGTAATGTCACGTATTCCTGTTAAGGGGTGATAGATTAGGTCAAAAGCAACCGATTTTGTCCTATGATGTCCTATCCAGAAGTTAACCGTTTTTGAGTTATTTGAATTTGTGCGCGTACGCAGTAGTTGATATCAACTAAACCTAATTCTCACTCGGCGTGCGGCGATGGCGTAACTACAATGATGAATAATAACAGCTCTCTCTCTCGCTCCTCCACTAAGTCAGCTCTTCTCGGCTTCTCGCTCGCTTCCTCGTCGAGCCGATGCCCTAAAACAATCATGGCATGCGAGTCCTTTGAGGACAGTAACGACTTGTTCAAACAGGTAATACAAATTCCTTAAAAATCCAGCCTCTGTGGGTGTCATTGTTGCGTCTCTGCATGTACTTCAGATAATTGAACGCTTAATACCTCAAATGAAAGCTTGTTAGATAGAGATATTATTTACATCATTTGCACATTTCATTACTAGGAGATTTTTTACAGAAAATTGCATTTTTTATCGAATAAGTTAGTAAAAAAAAAAGAAAATGATGCATTTAAAAAACGTAATTTTAAAACGTTTGTAGCTTTTCAACATTTTATTACTTATTATGAACTATTGGAATGTCTGCTATGCGACGATAACAAAAAACTCAAAATCAAGCATGCAGTTTTTTGTATTTCAATTTTCACCGTCTGAAATCGGAATAAAAAATAAAACACTTAAAATCCAAATAACTCAAAAATGGTTATCTTTTGGATAAGACATGATAGGACAAAATCGGTTGCTTTTGACCTCATCTATCACCCCTTAACAGAAATACGTGACATTACAAGTCACCCTGTATATGTATTTATTCATAATTAATTTAGTTTTTGTTCTTACATGGTTTCTCTTTTTCGCGTTTTGTCTTTTCCGACTTTAATTGTGACTTGTTCTATATCGCTTTCAAATCGACAGAATGAATAAAGAATTTGAATATGGACGCAGGTCATACAAAAAATGCCGTCAAGTAGATTGACTCCATACTTCTCACGCCTCCCAAACGACTTCTAGTACAATATTCCATCTAGTACAACGGCATCAAAAAAGACGTAGGTTTGTTCAGAAACATATGCAGTATTTTATGAAAAAAATCGCTCAGATTGCAGCAATGAGCGTGTCCGTACATGGTAGTCCCATGTCGTTGGAGACCTGACAACAAAATCAAGTAACCTGATTAAATTTCACTACAAACATAAGCTATATGATAATATCGCACCCACCTCGTATGTGCATAATCACACATCGCGTCTGCTACCTGCGTTTGTAAGTCCCTCGTATCCACTACCAAAGATGAAATATTCACAACCCCGTGGCGCATGGCAAGTGCGACAGATAGCGGGGCTTAGAGTGCAAATGTCATGTTTATTGAATGTTTATTCTCCATTACAATGATAATATTTTTACAATATTAACATTAATATTATTACATCTGTATCTTATACCACCTACTCATCCTAATTACATAATATTAATTTCTATATTTATTTTTTAAAAGGAATTTAGTTTTTGTTTATTACAAAGAATAGACACCTAAGCTATAAGCTTGTGTGTGTCATACAATATACAAATTCAATACATGGCTAATGGTCATAAACTGAATTATGGGCAAATGTATATAAAAAAAAGAAATAAAAACATTAGATAGAACCGAAATGACTGGGTGGAGTCAAGCTACAATCGATTCAAGCATATCAAAGTTATTTAAGATGAACTTCTTAATTCTTTTTTTAAAACTATACTTCGAGAGAATTTATTATACAACCTAACACCATCAAACTTTATGCATTATTGGCAAACAGATTTATTCACTCTGGTATAACTGTAACTTATATTAATTTTATTTTAGTTCTTGTTTCGTAAGCGTGCTCGGTTGGAACATTGTTTCTGGTGTGAACAAATTTCAGAGCAGCAAAAATATATAAAAGATCATTTTCAATGTGAACGAATCTGCAACTTGACCTACATGGGATACGAAAAATAGTCATGACAATATAATTTTGCGTGGTTTGTAATATTTTTAAAGTAATACTCGTAGTCTATGCGGCTCCCCATACGAGATATATATTGAGAGAAGACTCTTTCTGCTTAAAATATTCCTAAGAATGAAAAACTTATGAATAATTCTCCTTAATTTCGATGCAAAAATGCTCGGCATGACTCTGCCATTTTAAATTTCTGTCAACAATGATTCTTAACTATCTAATTACGTCAACTGTTTCGACAGTATCAGCACTATCATTTATAATGTTCGGTGGTGTAATGGCATGCCTGCTTTGGTTGAAGAAAACGTCACATATTTAGTTTTAGAGATAATAACTTTAAGTAAATTGTTATCCAGCCAGCATTTGACTTTATTTAATGACAACTCGGCATTCCGTATTGCGTCATCCCCGTGCAAACTACAACAGTATCGTCTGCATATGATATCATTTTACTGTTGAAATTGCATCGAAATAGTTCACTTATGCATCTGAGGAACAGTATTGGTCCCAAAACCGTTCCCTGAGGCACACCTATTTTGGTCTTTGGAATGCTGCTTAAATCTGACCCTACCTTAACTTGTTGCAATCGATCAGCCAAATAGTTCTCAAATAAGCTCAGAACTCCACTACGCAGTCCAATATATATAAAATAGATTGCGGATAGGATTTTAATAGATAAATCTGCACAAAAAAACACAAAAGGAGATTTTTGTATTTCCCTGAAGAATATTTCAAGGTTATTTCAGATGTACTCATCGAAACTTTATGGAACGATTATCGAAACCTTATTTTCAATTGCGATAGGGCCACATACCTCGACATCGCATTAATGTGAAAAATAAGACAATAGAAAAAAATTCCCTCACTGATGCTATCTCTTAGGAAAAATTTAACTATAAAGATTGCACAAAAATTTTCTTCGCCTTTTTGAGCTTGTTTTCGCATCTCCGTAGTATATGCTGTTCATAATTTGCTGCAGATCAAATTGGAATATACCTTTGTGATGCCATTTATTGTTATATAATGTCCTTTACAACAGTTATTGCACGTATTGCACCAACAGATTGATTTGTGATCCATGCGAATGTGATCAACCACTCTGGCGAAAACTCGCCGAGCGTGGCAACCGTGCGACTTTGTCTGGAGGCTCGTCGCTACAAGCCAATCAGGAAGAGGCCGACAGAGCGCCATGGCTACCGATCACGCGTTGGTCACGAATCAACCACTGTTTACGATTACTTTGTAGCTTCGTTAGATACACTTTATATTCATATGAGCTATCGTCTGGCTTCTATAAAAAACTTTCTCGGTAGACTTGCGATTAAATGAGGTATTGAAAGAGAATTATCCACAAGCCAATTAAGGCCCTCATAACTGCACACATTAACACCAATTACCTACCGAGAAAAAAAATCTCATGCATAAACGCCTTTGCTGCGAGGTTTGATAGACACATACATTCATTGTACAACGGTATTTATTTATAGACACAAGAAATTTCTTGTCGAGATAATTGGTGTATAACCCCGGGTATTAATTTTGTATTCGATCAATCATTTTGTCGGATCATAGTTAGTTTGCTTTGTTGTAATTTATTCTAAACGCCATCAAGTTTACAAGCGCTTGCATATATAAGGCAACGGGCAACTTAATTGGTTGGGTGTTTAACAACTTGTGATGTTTGGTTGGCAGAAACTCCTGAATGGATTCAACTTATTACGAGGGTTGATCTAGAAATAAAGTTTATACGAATAACTCGCTTTTTGCGCGCCAAAGGTAGCTGGGTAGCTTGGTATCAGTGTCGCTAGGTAAAAAAATAGAATTCACCAAAAATTGGAATGAAAAATCACCAGATTTAAATCATTGGGAATTTTAAAAGTTGATTTTTTAAGCTGTAAACGAAAAAAATGCACTTCTAATGTTTGTATACAACTTAATAATTAAATTGTTTAGTAAAACACAATTCACTATAAATTTGAATACATTTTTCCTATTGTTTTTGTATGATTTTGGACTATGGAATATGGTAGCAGATCACCACTAATTCTCATCAAAGGCATTATGACAGGCCAACGTTACATTCAGGAAGTAGCGGAGCCTCATCCTATTCCATACCTAAACACCATCCAAAGCCCGATTTTTCAGCAAGACAATGCCAGACCGCATGTAGTCAGAGCATCGTTAGCCTTCATGCATCGCATCAAACGTTTACCTTGGCCACCATGATCGCCTGACCTATCTCCAATTGAACATGTCTGGGACCTGATAGGTCGCAGGCTCTTGAATTTGCCCCTCCACAGACCTTAGCAGCTGTTACTCATGGAATGAGCCCGGAAATGAGATACCCCAGCAGGATATCGACCACCTTATCAGCACGATGGCCAGGCGTGTCAATGAGTCTATAAGAAATCGTGGATTCTCAACACATTATTGATCCAGCTTCTGCAGTCAGTTGACGAATCAAGCTGAAAATTTAATCATTTTACTAGTAAGGGACACCGAACATATTGGCCAAAAATTATTAAAATCAGATAAGCATACGTAGATGTTTACCTTTTTTTATCACTCAGTATATACAGGGTGTCCGCAAAGTTGGGGTTTTCCTTTACACGACGTGTAGATCTTGAAAACATAAGCAATTTTTCTTAGTACCATATACACCAATGTCTTAAGGGAACCAAGATAAAGGGCTCTGCAACATCAAAAATATCTGAATACCGTCCTGTAGCCGCGACCCGGGACATCACCGATTGGTACAAGGTCTCAACCCGACGACAGAACTCGGCCGGGGTCAGTGGGTCAGGTCAGTATGCAACCTTCAACCGACGGTTACGGTCACGCATGTAGAGGTAATCGCGTAGACGAGAATCCCTCAACAAGCACTAGAGACGTGGCTAGAGAAGTGCAAGTATCAAAAACTAAAGTGTGGCAAACGCTGCGTGAAGAGTGGCTGTATCCGTTTCACGTCCAACGTGTACAAGCCCTTCAACCTGACGATTTTCCAGCAAGAGTGCGGTTTTGTGAGTGGTTGTTGCATCAACATGACAATAATCCGGACTTTTTGAAGTGCATATTGGTGACAGACGAATCTACGTTTACGCGTAATGGGGTGAATAACTCATGTTTGGTCAGTAGAAAATCCGCACGCTGTCCGTCGGGCACATTTTCAACAAACATTTTCGGTGAATGTTTGGGCTGGCATGGTGAACGGTATGCTCATTGGACCATTTATTCTCCCAAATCGATTGGACGGGATGCAATACCTAGACTTTTTACGCAAAATTTTGCCTTCCTTGTTAGAAGATGTGGCATTAAGTGTAAGACAATCAATGTGGTTTCTGCGTCTGCTCGGTAGCGCATCAGCTGATTTCATTTTGTGTTGGAGCGGTATGATTTCGGGCAGAGACGTTCTTAGACCTTCTCGTCAACTGGAGAGTGAGTACTTTTTCCTTTATTTTTTTTTTACTTGGTCGCCCTCGTTTCACTACACATTACCTTTGTTATTTCAAGGGTAGTTGTTTCTGAAAAGGAAAACCCCAACTTTGCGGACACCCTGTATAAACTACAAATTCAAATTCATAGTAGTCAAAGAGTCTACAACGAAGAACAACATATACATTAAAAAAAATATATATATATATATATATATATATATATGCATACACATTATTCAAGGAACATTCACAAAACAACTGGTTAAAAGTTAACGTTTCCCTATGTTTGACAAGTACCTAATTATCTGTCAAAAAAGCAGCGTCAATAACGCAATCATCCATATCGCCGTTATTTGAAGTTTTGGGACCATTCAAAAAGTTCTTTCTCCAGAACCAATCACTTTCACACTAATGCAAAACGACCTACGCTCTACGGCGGATCCGCTGGTTTAGGCTAGTATATAATGAAAAGAGATGTTCATCCGCAGATTATAATTGTTGAGTATCTTATGATTCGACAAGCAAGTGGTTTACAAATTCAACGTTCAGTATCCCAAACAACTGAAAATCCAATTATACGAGGAACGTGACATCACGTCCAAGGAGCCAACGTGTAGCCAGCATACGGTCCCGAGCCGAGCCTAATATAATATTTGCGATGTAAAACACTTTACGGTGCAAATTACACCTCTCCCTTTCCCAAATTACAATATTTATTCATTATCGAGTTATTTCTCGGCCAATATTCGCGAGATGGCGATGAGAAAAGCACGATAACGGCACTATCCGCCACGGCATAACCAGCCACTCGCAACGAGCTTCGGCAATTTGCATAATTTCCAGTGTCGGAGGCGATCGAATGCACGACTAGAACATAGACGTGCAAACTCCCCAACATTCCAACATTTTGATCAATTGGAACAAAGAATAAAACCAATTTTATATCTCAATTTACAAACTGTTGTCTGAAATTTGTAGACAACTTTCGAGCGTTTGCCGCGCGTGATGCTAGATGAAATCTGGCAACACCACCGTGTTTGTCGGCTCCTCCACCACCGATCCCAACAAGTAGCACCTATTAGGATGTCATAGGCATCCGCAGGTGGTCCCGTGGAGGTGTGTCTCGCCTTATAACGACTAATTTATATCAAATATGTGATGATGTCGACTGGCCTATCGCGTGTGATACTGCTGACTCATCATCGACTCGACTCCCCATTCATCCGTCGGCGCGCTCATTTATTTTCAAATCGACCAATCCAGAGCTTCTAGGCAGAATGCGAGCCTTCATACAAGTTTTTTGTCATTTGTAAGACTAATTAATGTTCTTTTTACTACTTCTACAGGACTTATTGCAATCCTACTTGTACCAAGTTGTATATGAACACCCAAATACGTCATTTAGTACGAGATCCGGCAGTTTAAATCTGCAGGTATCTGTTTTATTTCTTTAATACAACTTCCGGTTACGGGTTACCTGTAATTTAATACATGGTGGGTTTTCGATGAGGGCATTTATAGTATAGAATCTGAAAAAGTTCATTGCAAAAGTTGTATCCAACAGTAAGCTACTTACCTGGAAAATATTGTGACAAATAGCGTCATCTGTTGGGCGAGTATCCTACTCGCCAGAGCTTAATGGCCGATCTCTGCTTTTACGCGAACCACGACCGCACAAGCCGCTTGGCGGCGTCTGTGAGGACCGTGACCGTAGACCGCCTTCTAGATCGACGCGAAGTGACCTTCAATATTCTAGATGCCGCTTTATGGTTCACCCGGCCTTTCTCGAAGCAGCAATTGGGACTATATATAACTCGGCGGCCGGCAGATGGAAGCGGTAGAGTAACAGAGCGGAGTGGAGTATAGTGCAGTCAATGGCGACATAAGAATTAAATAGAGGTGTACATGAATATTCTATCAAGTTGAATCAATCAGTGCATTTCTTTTTGTGAAATCCAGTGTTTTAAATCACACCCAGAAAAACGCTACAATATGTTTGCTTCTACAGGGTGATTCATAACTATGCGGTGATCCAAGGATAGGTCCTTTCAATACTATTTTCAGATATTGATATATTGGGCAATTTATCGAAAAGAGACACTCAACTTTGACAAATCGCACCTCCGCAGCTGTTATATAAAGTACTGCATTTTTTTTTAATTATGATCTAATATTTTGTCTCTATTTACTGACCTTTTCAGTTTTTTTGAATAGTGTACACAGGGTAGTCAAGAAAAATAAAAACAATTTCTTAAAATTTTAACTTGTCCCACCCAATATATTTTCACACTTTTTGATTTGCCTCTTCGTATGCTTTTTTCTAGTATAAGGTATATGGGGGTTTTTGAGTAGTTAAAAACGTAGGCTGGATAGATTCATTTTTTATTGAAAATACGCCCATTCTAACAGTATGCCTGAATGTTATTTTTTAGTTTTGAAGGTTAGGTGTAACCCAAAAACCGATCGTACAAGAACCCAAAACACTGATATCGAAAAAGGCTTGTGGAAAGAGGAATCAAGAACTGTGAAAATGCACAGGGTGTTCCATTAAATTTTTTTTTAAATATCGTTCATTCTGAGTTTTTGACCAAACTGTTTACAAACCTGAAAAAGTAAATGGATAGGAACAAAACATGGCATCATAAGACTTTTTAACGAAAAATTCAGTTCTGTAGCTATAACAGTTGCGGAGTTGAGAACTGTCAAAGCTGTCGATAGATTGTCAAATGTCAACAATTTGAAAATAAAACCCCATGTATGTTGTATCAAATTTCTTCTATCGAAATATGCAATAAAATATAATGCTTTCCATTTAACAAAATATACTAAGTGACATATAAATCCGAACACCCAGTTTAAATGGTTTTATTTTAATAAAATTTTGTATAAGTACTTAATGAAGCATAATAAGTAAATGATAAAAATTTCAAAATGATTGCACTGCTTTAAAGCCCTTTGACCTTTAATAATGTGTGGATGCACCCTGATGTGCTACGCATTCTCCAACGCGCCTAGGCATGCTTCTGATCAGGTGGTCAATGTCCTCCTGTGGTATCTCATTCCAGGCAAGCACCAACTCCT
Source organism: Acanthoscelides obtectus (assembly GCA_963669975.1). Classification (NCBI taxonomy): domain Eukaryota; kingdom Metazoa; phylum Arthropoda; class Insecta; order Coleoptera; family Chrysomelidae; genus Acanthoscelides; species Acanthoscelides obtectus. The sequence continues at coordinate 6,418,376 of CAVLJG010000005.1, forward strand.
CTCGAAGTGCTTCTAGAGTCTGAGGAGGACGTTGCAAATTGATCAATCTCCTACCCATCATATCCCACACGTGCTCAATTGGGGATAAGTCGGGAGATCTTGGTGGCCATGGTAACAATGTGACATCATTATGTTGAAAGAAGTCTATTGTGACTCTTGCAACATGTGGGCATTATCTTGTTACTGTTCCATTCCTGATCCCAGAGTGACCGTTGTCTGCACCACTCAAGGCGATTACGTCGGTGTTCTCGAGTTAAAGGGAGGACCCAGTGTGGCCGGTATGAAAACAAGCCAAAACTTCTCATTCGTCGGTAAACACTTCGCATGCCAATAGGTCTTCATTCATTTGCAATGGACCTGGTAGTATAGAAACGGTGCCTTAAGGCCAATAATCTTAGGCGGCGATCTTCACGGTCTGTTGTTCTACGGCGGCGTCCAGTGCCCCTTGCTCTTTGCGTACGGCCTTCTCGAAGCCATGCCTGACAACACCTAACCACAGTGTCTACACTTCTTTGCACTCTAACTGCAATTGCCCGAAAAGAAAGTCCAGCTTCCCGAAGTCCCACTATTGGGCCCCTATCAAACTCACTAATTTGACGAAATCGTACAGGTCTCCGTATTCTAGGCATCGTAACCGATCGTAAAGGCTGTCAAGAACCAAAATCCGCCAACGTTGATTCTTTACTGCGGCTGAAATATTCATTTTTAGAGCGTTAGTGAATTAAAAAAAAGCAGTATAAAAACCGGAATGTCCAACTGATAAGGCTGAAAATTTTTTCACTTGTTATTTACAGTAAGATAAATACATTTACCAACTTTTATTAAAATAAAACCATTTAAACTGAGTGGTCGGATTTATATGTCACTTAGTATACATATTTCGATCACAGCATAGTTATGAATCACCCTATAGACAAAAATATGTTCTAAGTAAGAAGCATACAGTTTATAATAAACCTTTTCACTCTCCCTGTATTTAGATAATTGCAGCTTGTTATCCCTGCTGTAATATATTCTATTATAATATATTATTCATAAAAATCAAGTTTTGAAAAAGAAACAGATACATACCTAAGACTAAAAAGGGTTGGGCATGTTTTTTGGAATAAAGTAGGAACTATCAAAAATAGTGAATGTGCCATGTTTGTCTCCCGCATCCACGCTTATGCTCGACCGACCGACTTATGTCGTCTTTAATGGCATGCAAATCGTTTTCAGAGAATTAACAGTCAATTTTTTATTGCTACGGGTGATCTGTGGTGATTATTCGTCGGTTGTTATCTCTCGACTGTTAAACATTGTTGCGTTTACAGTAAATAGATACTTGTGGACTCTTAAAGTAATGTAATGATTGACTGCCAATGGATATGGAATATGAAATGCCCCTTTACGTTTCAAGCGTTCCTGTAATGATTCGACTTGTCGACCTGAAAAATATCGGGAAGATTTTGCCAGTGGAGACAGGGATCTAAGATGTAAAAATAATAGTAATAATAAATAATAAAGCTGCATTAGAATCAAAAGGGCACTTCTTATATTGACTAACTGCTTCTGCCACCCGGTCGGGTATTTATTCCCCTATCGACCAGACGAAAACTGTTCCAGCGTCTTCCAGGGTGAGTAACGAACTTCCATGTCCTTGATGGTAGCAGATTCATCGTGTCGGGGTACAGAAATACTCAATCAACAAAATCTTGTTGCCGCGCCTTGTCTACAACGTGAAGCAGCTACCAACGGAGTTCCCGTTGTGCAGAACCCCGTCCAAGATATTCCATTACAAAATGAAAACAGGTAATTATATTTTCAAAATATCAAAAACCAGTCTTCGATTTATTATCGCCTCGAATAGCGACCTCATGATAGCTCTGGCAAAAACAGAACCTAGAATCAACCAACTGATACAGAGCATGCCATCTCAAGTGTCTCATTAGTACCTACTCTTATTTTATATATCCTTTAGTGATGACTTCGTCGATGAGCCTAATGGAGACCTTCTACCGACCACTATCTGCCATAGGTGTCCCAACAGCCTTTGCGAAGTTGAGTTCCTGCCTGAAGATGTATTAATGCACCTGCGAAATCTGAAGACCTCTTCGCCTGGTAAAGATGGGATGACGGCTGCTGTACTTAAAAACTGCGCTTCAGCACTGGCCCTACCATTAAGCTTGATATTCACATCGTCTTTTAGATCTCATACCCTACCCTCATGCTGGCTTAGTGCTTCTGTTACCCCTGTATTCAAAAAGGGCGACAAATCCTCCGCTAAAAATTATCGACCAATAGGTCTCGTTCCTATCGCCGCCAAAATAGCTGAAAGAATCATATTAGATAAGCTCCTGCCATTTGCTTTCGAAAATGACTTTATCCCTAAGAATCAGCATGGATTTCTCCCTGGTCGATCAATAATGACCAACCTTCTCCACTCTCTCAACGATTGGACTCAGTATCTGGACACAAAGACTCATGTTGATATAATCTACTTAGATTTTTCTAGGGCTTTCGATCGCGTACCACATAGAAGGCTTCTGTTTAAGTTGGAATGTATGGGAATAAGAGGCGAGTTGTTACTGTGGATTAAGGCTTTTCTCACCGGGAGGACTTTCTCTGTGCGCGTCAGTGATAGCCAGTCTCATCCTCATCATGTAGCAAGTGGAGGTCCTCAAGGCTCTGTCTTGGGGCCAGTGCTGTTCCTTCTGTATACAAGTGACCTGCCCGCATTGATTTCCTCCACATGTTCAGCTTATGCCGACGACACCAAGATTTACAATACTGTCGTAAATTCTGCTATGCTTCAACGAGATTTTGATATTGTTTGTCAATGGTCAGTCAGTTGGCTTTTACCCTTAAATCTAACTAAGTGTTGTGTCCTTCACCTCGGGAAGACAAATCCGCGATTTACATACAAGATCTCTGACCACAACATCGAAGCAGTTTCCAGCCACACTGATCTGGGCGTTGTAGTCAACGATCGTCTTTCCTGGTCAGAGCATATTCACCACGTTACATCAAAAGCCAAGAAACTTCTATACATGCTGGAGAGGTCTTTCAAAGGATCCGATGTCAATACTTGCGCTTACATTTACAAGGCATTCGTGAGGCCAATTCTTGAATTCGCTGGCCCGGTATGGGACACTGTGCTTCTGCGCGATAGAAATCTCGTCGAATCAGTACAGCGTCGGGCTACTCGTATCCCTTTTGGAGCACGAAGACCAAGCTATGAAGATCGCCTTGAATTATTCAACTTGACCTCATTCTCTGAGCGAAGACTTCGTGGCGATCTTATAGTTACGTTCAGGATACTTCATGGTTTGATGGGCACCAACCTCATGCATCTATACCGTCTGTCGCGCAGCAATCTACGCGGACACAGCTTCAAACTGCATAAGGAGCCATTTAAAACAACAGTCCGACAGTGGTTTCTTCCCAACCGCATATTCAACACCTGGAATAGTTTACCTGAAAGTGTGGTTGGTGCTACTTCAGTTAATAGCTTCAAAGTGCAGCATGATAGCTGGAGGAGTGTACAAACTTTATAGCTATGAACTGTCTTTTTTATTTTTTTCTATTTGATGTATTTGTGTTACGTGTCCGTACACTATATTTACTGCATGAGCTTATAGTACTGTGTACTCTTCTCATCTCAATTATCATAATAATAATAATAATAATAATCAACTAACAAGAAAATAGCTCTGAAAGTGGCAGATAAAATTGGGGTATACCAAGCGACAGTGTTCAATGTTTTGAACGAACATAAGAAAAAGCATGCCTTGCCTTTTCCAAGCCAATGGCGGGTAAAAATCGCAAAAGTATCATAAGATCGTTGGATGATGCTGACAAGCATGCGATTCGGAGGAAAGTGCACGAGTTCTTCTTCAGAAACGAAATACCGACAGTTGATAAAGTACTACGGGAGGTTAACGAGGATGCTATGTTACCAAATTTCAAACGTTCGACTATTCATAAACTTTTGAAGCATCTTAATTTCGAATGGGAGAAACGAGGTCGTAACAGCTTACTTATGGATAGAGAAGAAATTGTTCTGTGGAGGAGAGAGTACCTGACCAAAATTAAATCATTCAGGGATCAGCACAGGAAGATCTATTACCTGGACGAAACCTGGATTAACGCGGGGCACACTACTCCGAAGGTATGGGTTGACAAAACTGTGACTTCATCCAGAAGGGCATTTCTAGATGGACTGTCGTTTGGATTGAAAAATCCAGCAGGTAAATAGATCGAAGTAGTTCACGGTATCAATTTTTGCGCACAATATCTCTCTATCTCCGTACCTACAAGACGTGCATGTGTACTTATCGGATTTTATCTTTCTAGGCAAAGGATGGCTAGATGGCTTCGTGGATGACGGCTTATGTTCTTTTGAGTAAAAAAAACCACTGACTACCATGAAGAGATGAATGGGGAAGCATTCGAGAAGTGGTTTTGCCGGCATTTTACCACGTCTCGAAGACAGTTCTGTTGTTGTTTTGGATAATGCTCCCTATCATTCTCGCAAAATAGAAAAAATCCCAACTTCAGCTTTTAGGAAATCAGACATTCAGAGCTGGCTCCGTTCCAAAAATATAACTTTCGACCCTTCCGTTCTGAAATTACAACTATTAGATGTTGTGAAACAACACAGACCAAGACATGATAAATATGTCATAGATGAAATGGCCAAAGCACACCACAAAACAGTACTCCGTTTGCCGCCTTTCCACTGTGAGCTCAATCCCATTGAGCTCATATGGGCAGATGTTAAGAATTTTGTTGCTGCACACAATACAACATTTAAATTTTCTGACATACAAGAGCTGTTCAGAATTGCTATACATAGGGTCACACCAGAAAGATGGCAAAAATGTGTGCAGCATTTTCAGGAGAAAGTGGAGGTAGCAATGTGGGAGCTGGACAACATAATTGAGAGAGATTTTGAATCCATCATCATACACATTAATGACGATAGCTCTTCAAGTGAGTCTGAGTAAGTTTCGCGTTTTTGTTTTGTCACAGAATACATATTATGGGAATCCTAGTTATAGTGAAATATTAACGTACAGATAAACTACAGACAATACAAGTCCGAAGTACACCTTCAAAATCTATTTTCAATTGAACAGCCTTATATTTATTCCATGTACAAAAGTGTCATCTCTACCCTTCGTTGACTACGGATTCATTGTGCATAGTGAGCAGCTGGTTACCTCTGGTATGTATTTCTCCGTGTTGTCTAGTTCGAAAAATCTGTAGAAAAACTTAGCACCCCTTCAAGAATAAAAATTTGATTTTGCGACACCCTTAACTATAATTACTTCACTATATTAGATAATTTCGTTAAATACTGTCATCTTTGTTTTACAACACGTTGGTGGTAGTCCATCATTCGGAGGTAGCCCTGAATGCGGCCCTGTACGCCGTCCTTGCTTTTGGCATCTTGGGTGTAAATACACTTTACATGTATAGTCTGCTATTGACCTCTCGCAGTGGCCGAATCTATTGGTAGATGGCGCTTCGCGCTGTCTTATTCCGATAAAGTCAATCTACCTGAAAATGTCATATTTAGGCTATCGAATTACAAAAATTTTTTACGGAAAAATAGATAAAAAGTCTATCGGACTTACCAAATCGAAGCTGTATGCAAAGTTTCAAGAATATATCGATCATTCAATAAAAATAATGTATTTTGTCCCAGTACTGGCACGAATTATTAATGAATGAGCAGCATGTGTTCTGGTTCCAAACATCCAACCCTGTTAATATTTACCATTATTGACGTTAGTTTCAAGCTCTTCCCACTGGTCGCTGTCCACCTTCCTATACATGATAAACAAGACGGCTGGCAGCGCCTCGATGTCCTCCTCTACGTCTAATTTTAGCTCTAGCGAGTCTGAGGTAGCGTTGACTAAGTCAAGGGATAGAGGGGGATCTGGCCGGAATCCCAGGTGCAAATTGAAGGACTTTTCCAGCCTCCCGTGGGGGTTCCACGCCATGCATTTGTAGCTTTCCGATGCTGCATCCGACTTTCGGACCTGGAAAATGCAGATTCCGAGAGAATAGCAAATGAATGAATAGTTTATTGCTTAACTTAGAGAAAGCGGAAACCTAGCGTTTGTGGGAGAAACTTTCCGGTTCGATTCTTTTCGTGATCGCGATTGTCGAAGCAACATAACAGGAATCAAGATGGGTGGTAACCGGGTTCAAATTTAGTTAAATATTTTTTGAACAGTTTACAATTTTGTTTTGTTCTGGATGGTGCTATTTGTTCCGTGCCTTCCGGCAACTGGTTAGCGTAGTCTAGTCTTGGTTTCTAAGCTATCCGGGTTTGGCTATATGACTGCTACTGTATACCTCCAAAATCTGTCACGTGCCAAAGTTACGTAACCTTTTTTTTACTATTTTGATCACTTACCAGTAATTTGAATTTCTCTTATTTGATTATAGAGTACCGGTTCCTAGGCCAAAGCCTTTTTGATGATTTACATTTGGCAAATTTCATAGTTGTTGATTGTAAAATTTCACATCTATTACATCTTTCTTCCTCAGCGATTCAGTATTGTGTTGGAATCTTTTGTTATAGTATTATTAACGACTATCTCGAAAATTTCGTCATAAAATATCGTTGGCCCCTCGTAGAGAGGTGGTTCTGCCCATTGGCAGCTAGCGTGATTTCTTCACGTACTAGCCGTACAAGATTATTTGCTTTCCTATTACGATACCATCTTTTAATATTTGATTTCCGATCAAGATACGTTGTTTTAAAAACTTGATGACTTTTCTTTCTGCTGAGGTTTGGTTGTGTGTGGGCGTTGTTTCGTTAACTTCCAGATTCTTTGATTTAAAAACAGTTTCTGGAGTAGTACCCTTTTATTTTGTACCTTACGTTTAGTTGTGTTGGTTTGGGTGCTACACCGTCCATTTTCTAATCGGATTTTAACCTTCCATGGTAAGTTCTTTTTGGTATACCATCGCACCGCGTCCATTAATGCATGCCCTGAAGAAGTTTATTCAATATCTGCTTCCTTTTAGTAGAAAGGCATTGCGGAGAATCACCATCCACACTCCTTCAGCTTTGTTTTGTAGCTAGCTTGTAGCTGTTTGGCAGCCGATTTGGTTGGAAGCCATTCCTTCCCCTTGACAAAAGAAAACCTGATGTGAACAGGTAAAACATCATTTGAATTGGGTATTTTATAGATATTAATTGCTGACCGCAATTGTTAGAGTGTTCTTGATTTTGTTTGGCATTTTTCGCATTCAAATATAGGGCAGTGCCTACATGTCACCTTCTTTTGGGCTTACTACATTACATTAACCGTGATTTTCATTTTTTAGCAGCCATAATTTTAGAACAGGGAAACATTTATGAGGGTATGTCACTTTAGTACATTTTTATCTTTTTTTTATCTTTCCTTTACTTTTCTTGTGAAAGAAGATGTACTTCGATTTTTGTTCAAGTTTCAGTGTTTTCAATAAATAGTACTAGCCGTACAAGATTATTTGCTTTCCTATTACGATACCATCTTTTAATATTTGATCTCCGATCAAGATCGTTGTTTTGAAAACTTGATGACTTTTCTTTCTGCTGAGGCTTGGTTGTGTGTCGGCGTTGTTTCGTTAACTTCCAGACTCTGGGATTTAAAAACTTCAAAAAACGGTTTCTGGAGTAGTACCCGTTTATTTTGTACCTTACGTTTAGTTGTGTTGGTTTGGGTGCTACCCCGTCCATTTTCTAATCGGATTTTAACCTTCAGTGGTAAGTTCTTTTTTGTATCCCATCGAACCACGTCCATTAATGCATGCCCGGAAGAAGTTTATTCAATATCTGCTTCCTTTTAGTAGAAAGGCATTGCGGAGAACCACCATTCATGCTCCTTTAGCTTTGTTTTGTAGCTAGCATGTAGCTGTTTGGCAGCCGATTTTGCTGGAAGCCTTCCCTTCCCCTTGACAAAAGAAAACCTGATGTGAACAGGTAAAACATCATTTTAATTGGGTATTTTATAGATATTAATTGCTGACCGCAATTCTTAGAGTGTTCTTGATTTTGTTTGGCATTTTTCGCATTCAAATATAGGGCAGTACCTACATGTCACCTTCTTTTGGGCTTACCACATTACATTAACCATGATTTTGATTTTTGAGCTGCCATAATTTTAGAACAGGGGAAACATTTCTGAGGGTATGTCACTTTAGTACATTTTTATCTTTTTTTAACTTTCCTTTACTTGTCTTGTGAAAGAGAATGTACTTCGATTTTTGTTCAAGTTTCAGTGTTTTCAATAAATAATACTAGCCGTACAAGATTATTTGCTTTCCTATTACGATACCATCTTTTAATATTAGATTTCCGATCAAGATCGTTGTTTTAAAAACTTGATGACTTTTCTTTCTGCTGAGGTCTGGTTGTGTGTTGGCGTTGTTTCGTTAACTTCCAGATTCTTTGATTTAAAAAACCCCAAACTACAGTTTCTGGAGTAGTACCCTTTTATTTTGTACCTTACGTTTAGTTGTGTTGGTTTGGGTGCTAGCCCGTCCATTTTCTAATCGGATTTTGACCTTCAGTGGTAAGTTCTTTTTTTGTATCCCATCGAACCACGTCCATTAATGCATGCCCGGAAGAAGTTTATTCAATAAATGTACTTCGATTTTTGTTCAAGTTTCAGTGTTTTCAATAAATAGTTTTGTCTCAGACCGAGAGTAGAGAGTAGATTTTTAAACAGTCTTTCTCTTTCTCTAGGCGAAAGCTTTTATAGCCAATCTTGAGTATTCGAATATAATTTAAAACACGATATTAAGGATTCGTATTCGAATACCGGATTTCAGTATAAGACCCAAGTCTGTTCTGTATCTCATGCATTCATCTTATTCGTGCAAAAAAGCATCCTCACCTCTAAAATGGACAATGTGCCGTTAACCGTCAACGCGTTGCCGAGTTTCTTCGTCCTGTTGTTCCTGTCAACGGCGAACCAATCAAACTTCGCGCCCGGTTCCGCCTGAACTTCACACGTCAAATTAACAAGTTCCCCGTCTTCTATGTAGATTTCGTTATCGGCGACGTACAGTTTCCCGGAGGATGCGCTACCTAACGTTCGATTGGGCAACTCCTCTCGTAGCAACTCCTCTTTGAAGTACGGTTTATCTGAAAGTAGGGAACATGTTCAATTAACGAACCCTTGGGACAAAATCGACTCAAATGTATTGGCAAGGATCGTACATACCGTGGAGAGGATGACTGTTCCGCGTACTGATTTCGTTCGACGTAATTTTGTTAAAGCTACTGCATATACAGGTTGGTTTAAATAAATTCTACCTGGGTGTAGGTGTAAGATTTTTCTCGGATACTTGGCGGTGTCCTTGAATTTCACCCTGACATTTAAGGTCATTTCAACTCAACCCAAATATAGTTTTCTTTTAACTGAGACGCTATATTTTTAACATCGGAACTTTTGAGTTGAAACGAATCATTAACACCAAAATAATTTGACTTGTGAACGTCATGGTCGAGGTCAAAAAGCTAATCGTTAAACTAATCGCAAAAACCATACGTCCAGAGGAAATTCTTGAAGGCGACCCTGAATTTGACCTTGATACTCAAAGTCATTTCAAAGTTAATTATACCTTTTAATTGAAATGCTATATCTTTCACACCGAAAATGCGTGAGATTTAAGTTCGACCGAGTCCTTGACACTAACTCGACATTTGAAGGTCATGGTTAAGATCGAACAGCTGATCATTGAACGAAGCTTGAAAACTATGAGTTCATAAGAAATCCTTCCAGGTGTAGGTTTACGATTTTTCACTGGCTACTTGAAGGCGACCTTGAATTTGACCTTATATTCAAGGTAGTTTCAAGGTCAATCGTAGTTTTTTAACTGAGTCGCTATATCTTTAACACGGATATGGGTAAGATTTTAAGTTCGACTTAGTTCTTGTCACTAAAAGGGTCTGACATTTGAAGGTCATGGTTCAGATCCAGCAGCTAATCGGTAAGCTAATCTCGGAAACCTCTCTGGCTACTTAAAGGCCACCTTGAATTTGACCTTGATACTCAAAGTCATTTCAAAGTTACTTATACCTTTTAATTGAAATGCTATATCTCTCACAGCGAAAATGCGTGAGATTTAAGTTTGTCCGAGTCCTTGACAATAATTCGACATTGGAAGGTCATGGTTAAGATCGAACAGCTGATCATTGAACTAAGCTTGAAAACTATGAGTTCAGAAGAAATCCTTCCAGGTGTATATTCAAGGTAGTTTCAAGGTCAACCGTAGTTTTTTAACTAAGTCGCTATATCTTTAAGAGCGGATATGTGTAAGACTTTACGTTTGCCTCAGTTCTTGTCACCAAAAGTGTCTGACCTTTGAAGGGCATGGTTCAGATCCAGCAGCTAATCGGTAAGCTAATCTCGAAAACCTCTCTGGCTACTTAAAGGCCACCTTGAATTTGACCTTGATACTCAAAGTCATTTCAAAGTTAATTATACCTTTTAACTGAAATGCTATATCTCTCACACCGAAAATGCGTGAGATTTAAGTTTGACTGAGTCCTTGACAATAATTCGACATTGGAAGGTCATGGTTAAGATCGAACAGCTGATGATTGAACTAAGCTTGAAAACTATGAGTTCAGAACAAATCCTTCCAGGTGTAGGTTTACGATTTTTCACTGGCTACTTTAAGGCGACCTTGAATTTGACCTTATATTCAAGGTCAACCGTAGTTTTTCAACTGAGTCGCTATATCTTTAACAGCGGATATGTGTAAGACTTTACGTTTGCCTCAGTTCTTGTCACCAAAAGTGTCTGACCTTTGAAGGGCATGATTCAGATCCAGCAGCTAATCGGTTAGCTAATCTCGAAAACCTTTCTGGCTACTTAAAGGCCACCTTGAATTTGACCTTGATACTCAAAGTCATTTCAAAGTTAATTATACCTTTTAACTGAAATGCTATATCTCTCACACCGAAAATGCGTGAGATTTAAGTTTGACTGAGTCCTTGACAACAATTCGACATTGGAAGGTCATGGTTAAGATCGAACAGCTGATCATTGAACTAAGCTTGAAAACTATGGGTTCAGAAGAAATCCTTCCAGGTGTAGGTTTACGATTTTTCACTGGCTACTTTAAGGCGACCTTGAATTTGACCTTATATTCAAGGTAGTTTCAAGGTCAACCGTAGTTTTTTAACTGAGTCGCTATATCTTTAACACGGATATGGGTAAGATTTTAAGTTCGACTTAGTTCTTGTCACTAAAAGGGTCTGACATTTGAAGGTCATGGTTCAGATCCAGCATCTAATCGGTAAGCTAATCTCGAAAACCTCTCCGGCTACTTAAAGGCCACCTTGAATTTGACCTTGATACTCAAAGTCATTTCAAAGTTAATTATACCTTTTATCTGAAATGCTATATCTCTCACACCGAAAATGCGTGAGATTTAAGTTTGACCGAGTCCTTGACACTAACTCGACATTTGAAGGTCATGGTTAAGATCGAACAGCTGATCATTGAACTAAGCTTGGAAACTATGAGTTCAGAAGAAATCCTTCCAGGTGTAGGTTTACGATTTTTCACTGGCTACTTTAAGGCGACCTTGAATTTGACCTTATATTCAAGGTAGTTTCAAGGTCAACCGTAGTTTTTTAACTGAGTCGCTATATCTTTAACAGCGGATATGTGTAAGACTTTACGTTTGCCTCAGTTCTTGTCACCAAAAGTGTCTGACCTTTGAAGGGCATGGTTCAGATCCAACAACTAATCGTTAAGCTAATCTCGAAAACCATGAAGACAGAAGAAATTCTTCTAAGTGTATGCCTAAGATTTTTCTCTGGCCACTTGCAGGCGATCTTGAATTTGACCTTGTCATTCAAGGTCATTTCAAGCTCAACTATATTTTTAAATGAGATGCTATATATTTCACTCCGGCAATAAGGTAAGATTTTGTTCGAATGGGTCCATGACACCGGAGGAGTTCGACATTTGAAGGTCATAGTCAAAGCCTCACATCTAATCGTCAAACTAATCATAAGAAGAGTTGAAACAAAATCTACTCAACCAAGAGCTTAACATTTTTCACTGGCCATTTGACGATTATCTTGAATTTGACCTTGACCTTGACCTTCAAGATCATTTGAAGGTCAAATCTATTTTTAAATGCAAGAGGCTTAAGGTTATCTTATCGATTAAACATTAGATCCTGAGCACAATTTTGAAAATCATTTTCTTAGAAGTCAGGACTGATCTTGGCGTAACACTTTCCGCTCTATGAATTGCCGTTGTGAAATCTTTGTAAGCATGCGTCAGATAGCCAGGAATTTTTTCGGCTATGCTTGGGTAGAATTTCTTTTAGATAGACTAGTTCATCGATTAGATATTATGTATCGATTAGGTATTGGACCTTCAACACAGCCTTCCAAGGAATTTTTTTTGGGATCGCATTTAGTCCTATCATATTCCGACCTTCAACTAAACTTTTTTACTGATACTGATAATAAGTTAAATCTGTACAATACAGACATCTACCCGTTCAATCAACAATTTGAAATAGCTCCTCAGTCATGTATCTGTTCGTCCCGACAGACTGAAAACAGCACTGCAAACAGGGAATATTTTGCAACGTTCATATCCAGGGAAAATTGACAGTTCACAATTCAACAAAAATAGATTAACAGTAAGCAACTAATGCAGTGTATATTTGGTTATTAATTCCGTGTTGTGTATACAATGTCAACAGCGGCTGAAATATTTTGACTGTTTATATCTGACACGTATCCCGAAATGTAATGAATCACAGTAAAGCAAATATGGAAGTTTTGATATATTGTATTCTAATAAATCCACGGTACGAGAGTCGATTTTAAAACTACGTTATACTACACGCGCAACCCTAGAATTAGGTTCCATATATTATGGAGACCTTACTCCTGTCATCTTTTGCAAAGTTCGCTATGTGAATCTTCTTTTTTTATACCAACAGGAAGCAAAACACCATAAAGTCACATCTCCCTTCTCAAATTAGATACAGATATACTTCGGTAACTACAGACTAAAAGATGTGTCGACCACCATAGGTTACTTAACCAGATGTCACGTGACTATATCATATACTTACGTTGTACCTTAAGTCTTATCCGGCAATTTTGTATTTCTCCAAGTTTTCCCGGAACAAGGCACACGTATTCCTTGCGTGCATCCTTGGGCCTTAGATTACTAATTTTCAAATCGTCCGTCACTCGCTGATATTTTGGAGGTAACAATTCTGAAAATAACGAAATTGAGAATACTAAATGTCAATCTCAATCCGCGGTGAATTTACACTGCAGGGCTAGCTAAAAACATGTACAGCAAAAAAATAAATAGAACAAGTCAGTACATTAGTCCATGATCCATAGCTCCATTTGATAACGCTAAAGGTAGTTTCTTTTCTGTCATAAACATCGACAATCTGGCAACGGTGCGGAACCACACCTATAACTCGAGATCGAGAACACAAGCGATGCCGTCAGCCGCGCACAGTATCTGACGCATGAAAGTTGTAAGGCCAAATGTTTGGAGAAACCTTTATTTTATTTATTTATGTATTTAACGTTTAAGAAACTTCACAATTACATAACAGATTTTCAGAAGATCTTCGTATCAAATATATCTATTCTGTTTTGTACCTTGTTCAAATAGTTACACACGTAATATAAGGGAGAATGCAGCAGTACGCCTTGGGGTTGGTAAATAAAAGGTATAATATTTCTGCTGAGACATGTTGATATATTAAACGACAAGCGAATCCGCGGACAATAATATTTGTTACGAACAACCTTGAATAAAAATATTAACGAGTGCATTTTTCTTCTGTGAGCTAAACTTAGCATATCGTGCCTCTTTAATACAACATCTTGCGGTCTAACTATTTCTGGACATACAACAACTAACCTATAGGACAGATATTTCAGAAACTTTGTATACTTTCTAGTGATTCACAAGGCGTCACATAGCAAAAAATTCTAGCATATTCAAGTTTTGACATCACAAATCCATTACACAACATGAGTAGAGGATTTATGCTATCAAAATCCCGAGAGTTGCCTAACACAAAACCCATACTTTTATTTTCAGAGTTTATAACATTATTTATATGCATATTTTAGATGAAAGTGGCGTTAAAAAGACATTTTCGGCAGAGATGTTTGATTAACCTTATAATGATATTCGATTGGGCGTTGTTTATTATATTGGAGACGTTCGCAATCAGTGCTGCTGCTAGCTTAAGTATACATTTTCGGATCATCAGCATGGAACAGAAAGTTGCAATCAATGTTGTTGATAAATACGATAAAAATATGTGGTCCTAACGATGATCCCAGTGGAACACCTGATGCTTATATAGTTTATGTTTCATGTAATGCATTTGGCTTATATATAAACAATAAACACAGAAATGTACTGCTTTTGAATGTATTCAAAGTATGTACTTCTTACGAAAAGAACAAGAGATTACAGAAAAAAATAATATACGATTTTTAACATTATGTCAAACGTCAATACGTGTGACCCCTAGAAAAAAATTAGAGCATGCATATACAATATATACTAAGTGAAATATAAATCCGAACACCCAGTTTAAATGGTTTTATTTTAATAAAAGTTGGTGAATGTATTTATCTTACTGTAAGTAACAAGTGAACAAATTTTCAGCCTTATCAGTTGGACATTCCGGTTTTTATACTGCTTTTTTTTTAATTCACTACCGCTCTAAAAATGAATATTTCAGCCACAGTAAAGAATCAAAGTTGGCGGATTTTGGTTCTTGACATTCTTTACGATCGGTTACGATGCCTAGAATACGGAGACCTGTACGATTTCGTCAACTTAGTGAGTTTGATAGTGGCCGTATAGTGGGACTTCGGGAAGCTGGACTTTCTTTTCGGGCAATTGCAGTTAGAGTGCAAAGAAGTGTAGACACTGAGGTTAGGTGTTGTCAGGCATGGCTTCAAGAAGGCCGTACGCAAAGAGCAAGGGGCACCGGACGCCGCCGTAGAACACCAGACCGTGAAGATCGCCGCCTAAGATTATTGGCCTTAAGGGACCGTTTCTCCACTACCAGGTCCATTGGAAATGAATGGTTTGCAGTACACGGAAGACCTATTGGCATGCGAAGTGTTTACCGACGAATGAGAAGTTTTGGCTTGTTTTCATACCGGCCACACTGGGCCCTATCTTGACACCCTGGCACATCCAACTTTCCAACAAGATAATGCCCGACCACATGTTGCAAGAGTCACAATAGATTTCTTTCAACATAATGATGTCACATTGTTACCATGGCCACCAAGATCTCCCGACTTATCCCCAATTGAGCACGTGTGGGATATGATGGGTAGGAGATTGCTCAATTTGCAACGTCCTCCTCAGACTCTAGAAGCACTTCGAGAGGAGTTGGTGGTTGCCTGGAATGAGATACCACAGGAGGACATTGACCACCTGATCAGAAGCATGCCTAGGCGCGTTGGAGAATGCGTAGCACATCAGGGTGCATCCACACATTATTAAATGTCAAAGGGCTTTAAAGCAGTGCAATCATTTTGGAATTTTTATCATTTACTTATTATGCTTCATTAAGTACTTATACAAAATTTTATTAAAATAAAACCATTTAAACTGGGTGTTCGGATTTATATGTCACTTAGTATATAATAAAAGCCAATTGCTATACTTAGGAAGGAAAGTAACAAACGACCAGAATTTAGTATCTTTTAGATACTGTCAAAATTTATATCTCAACCAGCAAAAATTGTATTAAAATATTCATACATAGTTAAGACAGTTAGTCTGCTTGTAAATAAAGGTGACTACTATTATTATTCTTATATACCCTCCCCCATCCCCTATAGCCCCCAACTCCTAATTGTTATACCCCCCAAAAGTATTTTTACGTTTTCTGACCTGCGTTTCCTGCATGACTTTATATAATTAAGTGTATTGTATATTGGCAGGTGAATAGAACACAGGTGGTTCAATTCCATTACTTCTCGGTAACATCGTTGAACAAGTGATTGCGTGGAATTAAAGGATGAAACGGCGCAGCCATGTCGAATGTCGGGTTGCAGTGGAAAGTGGGCGCATAGATCACAGAGCGCGAACCGTAACAAATCCTGCAGCCGCTGTTGTTGTGACTTGTTTTCAGTTTCCAATTTGCACAGCTCAGTTCGTCCGGCAATGTGCTGCCGACGCTTTTGCCGTTCTTGTCCAGTTGGTGCGTACGCCTAATTAAACAAATGGCGTGACCAGCCTTGTAAAGTGCTATGCATACACCAGTGGCGCGGCAATTAGAAACCCGTACGAAATCATGTTGCTATTTCTCGATAAGATAAATCCACGCGTATGCGATCCGAAGGCTCGCGGTGGCGTAATGGAAGGGTCTCAGGATCAAGGTCCGTTACGAAGACAGCGGTAATTCGCTCAGGCGTGCCTCGGGGCTCTGAACTGGGACCCCTGCTATTCCTCATATGGTGACGCATCGAAAACGAAACAGACGCATTTACTGGCAGCTCAGTTTTTTTTTACAAACGCTCAGACCCGTCGATTTTGTTTTCGATGGGAATACAAGTTTGGCAAAAAATCACGTTAGCACGTGCAGTCCCCGCGAAAACAAAATCGACGGGTCTGAGCGTTTTTCAAAAAAAAACTGAGCTGCCAGTAAATGCGTCTGTTTCGTTTTCGATGCGCCACCCTGTATATACATAGACATATAAAATGCAACACCCAGAATTATTTATTGAATTTTGATAAAAACTTGTGTACATATTTGCTATCATGGAAGAATACGCTGATAAAATGTTGAAGGCATTCCAAGTACTTTTTTTGTAAATGTTTTTTTTTGTAATACCAACATCCGAAAAATATGAACTTGTTTACTTAGTATTCAGTGATTTTTCTGTGTAGGTTCAATTTGTTTCAAGGTTACATCAAGATATCCAAATAATTTGAGTATGAAAATATTGTACTATGCTAATTTTGAAACTGTTCTATAGTATAAGATTATTTTTTGGGAGCGCAATAGGTTTATTCGAAAAAAAATTGTTGATAAAAAAAGAGCAGTTCGTCTGATGAAAAAATCATGACTTGTATGCCATCTATGTGAATGAGCGTCTTATATTTTTTTCAAAAATAAAATCTGTTTATAATACTCGAACAGTCAATCTCAATTATCCAATACATCGATTATCCTCCACGTTTTCAATAATCTACAAAATGGAACTAAAGGAATAAACAGTTTATACAGGGTGACTTTGAAGTTGAGTCATTAATTTTCAGATAATGATTGTAGAAGGAAGATAAACCAAAATATGTGTGTGAAAATAAAAAAAAAATTAAAAAAAACATGTTACCTTGTTTTATAAAGTATCCTCCCGACAAGTATTTCAGTGCGGACCTGTATTTGATCGTGCGGCCTTGGAGCACCGGCATGCCGTCCCCTGTGAGGTCTTAAGTCACCTGATTCACGAGCCCTTTGTACTACATTAACAAAGGCACGAGGGGTTGGTTGCACTCGATTGGGAAACCGATCCGCATAAATCCATGATGCCGCGTAAATAAGAATCATGTCCACAAGTTCAGCGTTCAGCATTTTCGTAAACATGTGCCTTTTTGATTTCGTTTGAGCCACGCAACAGACACCACTATTCACTCACGCGTTACCGACTGACACTGGCTGTATACAACTGAATGAAATAATTGTAAAAACATCGTTCCGTTACCAACTGACACTGACTGTATACAACTGAATGAAATAATTATAAAAACATCGTTCCAAATTCTCTCGCTTTTTTGTTTCCGATGCGATGAACCGATTAGGCGGATTATATCCGTTGTTGCCAAACACGAGCACATAATATTATTATTGAGACAGGGCGGTACTCAAACTTCCAAAGGGCTATAACTTTGTTACTTTAATTTTACCAGAAAAATGGTAAAGGAAAAAAACATTTGTTTTGATCAGATCTACTCACAGTTAAAATAAATGACTCAACTTCGAAGTCACCCTGTATAAATTTAAAACGACCATTAAGCAATTTCTAGTACTGTCATATGCTATAAATGAGTTCTATATGAGTTGTAGTCATTTCAGATTGCAGCTGTTTTAAGTTGAGTCATTAATTTTCAGATAATGATTGTAGAAGGAAGATAAACCAAAATATGTGTGTAAAAATAATAAAAAATTAAAAAAAAATATTACCTTGTTTTATAAAGTATCCTCCCGACAAGTATTTCAGTGCGGACCTGTATTTGATCGTGCGGTCTTGGAGCACCGGCATGCCCTCCCCTGTGAGGTCTTAAGTCACCTGATTCACGAGCACTTTGTACTACATTAACAAAGGCACGAGGGGTTGGTTGCACTCGATTGGGAAACCGATCCGCATAAATCCGTGATGCCGCGGCAGCATTTTGTAAAGACTCCCCCCCCGTAAATAAGAATCATGTCCACAAGTTCAGCATTTTCGTAAACATGTGCCATTTTTTTTTTATTTGAGTCACGCAACAAACACCACTATTCACTCACGCGTTACCGACCGACACATTGACTGAATACAACTGAATAAAATTGTAGTAAAAATATCGTGATAAGCGTTTCAAATTCTTTCGCTTTTTTCTTTCCGATGCGATGAACCGATAAGGCGGATTATATCCGTTGTTGCCAAACACGAGCACATAATATTATTATTGAGACAGGGCGGTACTCAAACTTCTAAAAGGCTATAACTTTGTTACTTTAATTTTACCAGAAAAATGTTAAAGGAACAAAACATTTCTTTTGATCAGATCTACTCACTGTAAAAATAAATGACTCAACTTCGAAGTCACCCAGTATAACCATGTAACAAGAAAAAAAGGTCTGAAGTATACTACTATAGTTACGGTAATAGTGGCTATACAATTTCTGTATTGTCATTGTTATTATTATACTACAATTTAGCAGTAGATAAATAAAAACGTATATTATTATTATTATTAAGATCGCCAATGTACCATATGTGCGGAAGGATCCCGAGACTCCGCGCAATTAACGAGATGTTTTCGTGCCAGAACAACTCCTCGGTCATCTAGATTCCGAACAGCGGACATGAACGGCTTTTGAAGCGATCCCCGTGGAACACCGGCGCTGACATTGTAGGGTGAATTGTAGAACCCGACTGATATCTTGTGGCCAGCTCCGTCTGCAAAACTTCTCTCGGATGCCGCTTTTGAGCACAATGGATGAACTGCACCACTGACAGCTCCCATTAAAATGATAATGAAATAGATACAGACGATGTGCACGGTCATTTCGATTAGTCTGCTGTTCATTTAATGCGGCAGTTCATGGCCGACATCCGCCGCCGGCCGAAACCGGAACGCCGGATTAAACGCCGGACGAATTTTTGAATCAGGCATTTTACGGCTCTTTCATATATCCCACCATCCCATAATGGGCTTTTCGCAGGAACTATTTTCAGTGTAATATTTACATAGAGGATTTTCACAGACAGAATTTAAGCTCATTTATCCGCACTGTTGTTAATAACAATAAAAAGTGTGACGAAGTGTTGAAAATATTGACTGTTACAATAATTATGAGATGTTGAATATGCTGATTCTGTAGTCCTGGAAGGTGGTTTATTAAAAAGTAGAAGATTTTGAATTTTTTCATTTGCACATTTTTTAAATGTTTGAGATTTCTATGATTTTCTCAATTTTAAATTTTGTTGATCTCTAAGATTTTTAAATTAAGAACCTTGAAAAATAAATATCTTGGAATTCTTGGTCATATTATGAATCTTGAAGATTTAGAAGATTTTGGAATTCCTAAGTTTAACAAAATTTTGAGAATCCTCAATTTCAGCTACTTGAAATTTTTGGGAATTTTCGGAGCATCAATAATTTTTTAATCATGATCACCTTGAAAATTTGACACTGAGATGAATTTCCTGCATTCCACGAATTTTTTTTTATAGGAAAGTTGTTTTTTAAGTCTAATATTTTGCAAAGAGGATTTTCACAAAAAAATCAAGCACTTTTATCCACAATACCGGGAATAACGATGCTATTCTTCAAAAATGTAGGTAATTTGAAAGGTACGAAAATTTTGTGGTACGTGGATATACAGGGTGTTTCAGTTTATTCTTGCATAACTTTAAGATTCGATAGAACTTTTAAATGAATGCATAAACTCTATATAAACATGGGTCGAAAAATGCGTGGCTTCCAAAATACAGGGTGTTTAAATTTACTTTTTAAAATATTTTTTTTTAAATATTTCGAACAATATTTGATGTATAACAGTGAAAATTGGTATACAAGGGTTTTTTGGTACGACAAAATGAACCATGGGCATAGTTTTACTGTAGCCGCTAGAGGGCGCTCTCTACTGTATCTGTAGTGTACTAAAATGACCGAAAAATTTTTCTTATTGCAATTTTTTGCTTTTTGAATAAAAAAAACTGATTCTTCGCACTTTTCTGCATAAAAAAGCTTTCCTGTGAGTTTTCGTTATAGTTAGCCGTTTTTGAGATATTTCGATATTTAAGGTTCGATGCATTTTTAATTATTTATGGGAAAATGATATTTTTTTACATTTTCGATTTGGGCATTACAAGTAATTAAGATTTTAAACACTGCAATAATTCCTAACTCCAAATAAACACAAAAAACAGAATATTAATTTGTTTAATTTTCCAATATTATTTTTAACAAATTATAGTAGTAGTAATAATAGTTAGGACAAACATACAAAATCTAAAGTAGTTGCTCGAAATGTAAACCCAATTGTTGAATACACAATTCACATCTACGAATGATCGAACGTGGTATAGCATTATTCAAATAAGGCCTTATTTCATCACATGCATTCCTCATTCTGTCTATTAGCATATCTCTTGTGGTTACGGGAGTCTGGTACACTTTTTCTTTTAGAAATCCCCACACAAAGAAATCTAATGGATTTAGGTCAGGGGATCGTGGAGGCCAGGCGACTGGTCCTCCACGACCGGTCCATCTTTCTGGACAATTTTCGTCCAGCCAGTTAGACTATTCTCGAATAATGAGCTGGACAACCATCAAGCTGGAACCAGGCCAATCTTCTTAAGTCTAACATAACATCATCCCACATATTTGCATGTTCAGCCTTTAAAAATTCCAAGAAGGTCGCAGCATTTAACCTTGCAGGCAAAAGGTAGGGTCCAAATAGTCGATTACGGTAGATACCAATCCACACGTTCACACTAAATTCATGCCGAAAATTTCTTTCCCGAACTGCATGCGGATTTTCATGCGACCAAATATGTTGATTATGAAAATTTACCACTCCACGTCTAGTGAAGCCTGACTCATCGGTCTATAAAACGTTACTTAAAAACTCCCTATTATTATCAGTTCTATCAAGAATCCACTGACAAAATGTGATTCTTCGTTTCCGTCCCCTGGCTGTAGTCCTTGCACAGGTTGCAAATGGTAAGGACGTCTATGGTCATTTCTAAGAACACGGTGAACATGGCTTGCTGAAATTCCCAAGGCACCAGAAACTCTCCTAACACTTGTGGTCGGATCTCTATCAAACTCACGCAGAATCATACGGGTAAATCTGCACTGACGAAGATTTACGTTTTGATCCCTTTGGAGATTTCCAAAACCATTTTCAATTATTTGGCGATGCACTCTTACAAATACTGGGCGAGTTGGATGTCGTCAGTTTGGAAATCTTCGTGCGTATTCTCTGGCGGCTTCTGCTGCGTTTCCATTTACAAAGCCATACACAAAATGAATATCCGTTAACTCTTGATTGGAGAATAAAAATGGCGTTTTTATAAAACTTACAAAAAAAAACAGGTAAAAGAAACTAAATTTCGTGCATTCACAATTGCAAAAAAACGTTTCAGGTTCCAACAGACAACAAAACTAACTGTCAACTAATTGACGTTTAACCTTATTCTGCTTTTAATTTCAAAAATATTTGCAGGCACAGCCTACTTCTAAAAATTATCGAGATACTGACTTTTTAACGTTATTTTATCATAAATAATTAAAAATGCATCGAACCTTAAAAATCGAAATATCTCAAAAACGGCTAACTATAACGAAAATTCACGAGAGAGCTTTTTTATGTTGAAAAGTTCGAAGAATCGGTTTTTTTATTCAAAAAGCAAAAAATTGCACTAAGAAAAATGTTCCGGTCATTTTAATACACTACAGGTACAATAGAGAGCGCCCTCTAGCGGCTACAGTAAAACTATGCCCATGGTCCGTTTTGTCGTACCAAAAAACGCTTGTATACAAATTTTCACTATTATACATCAAATATTGTTCGAAATATTTAAAAAAAAACTATTTTAGAAAGTAAATTTAAACACCCTGTATTTCGAAAGCCACGCATTTTTCGACCCATGTTTATATAGACTGTATGCATTAATTTTAAAAGTTCGATCGAATCTTAAAGTTATGCAACAATAGACTGAAACACCCTGTATATTTTCAGATCAGAGGGTTTAATAATTTTTCGTATAGCTACTCCATCCATATCCAAACCAGGTTTTAAAGATTATTGGCGTCTCTAGCGGCCACTGCCACTAAAAATGCACAGTGCCTCTGTGCACTCTTAGTATCAAATCATTTAGAACAGGTTCTAAACAGTTTCACACTAAATTTGTTCATATGAGGCTATTTACTAAACGCTGTCTAACGCTACCCTTAATTTTATATGAAGAACGTACTTAATTCACCAAATAACTTCACGTCGTGTCAGACAGTCCTGTTCTATACTACATACCTATATAATTTTCATTTTCCACTACATTCCATATCACGCTGCCCTCGTCTTCGCCGCATTTTAGTCCACACTTCAACGTGATCGTTTGTCCCTCCTTTCCAGTCTGAACCTCTTGGCAGTGTTTACAGTGAAGAGCTTCTGTAAGATCAAATTAAAACGTCGAATTACATTGGCTACGGCAAACAACAATTTTATTTCAAAATAATCCAGATTCTAAGAACGTATATCAATTGGTAGCAGATACACAAAGGCAATATTGCGATGGAAAATGTGTCTTTAAAGAGTGGAGCTAAATAGATACTTTCTACGCAATTATATCAAGTAAGAATAGAAATAGATAAGACTAGGTGTATGTGAGATATGGTAGTCATTATTGAAATGGGTAATATGGGGGATCAAAACCAGTCAAAAAGTTCACATGACCCATGGTCCAAAAGTCAATAGATTTTTGTCTAAATGGCTTAACAGTTTATAAGTTTAAGTGCTTTATATTGAGCACAATCACCACAGTCTTACTAATTTTTATAATCTAATCTAAAGCGTTTTTAAATTGGGTAATTAACAAATAAATGGCATTAAGGTTTTCTAAGTTAAGCCAAAATTTGTAGTCAGTAAGTATGCAAGTTTCATTAAATTAAATATTTGAAACACACATGACAACAGCGCGTCGGTCATTCATCACTCTTATCGAACCGGCAATCGATCGCAAACGGTAACAGTGGTTAGTTATTGTTCGCGTACGTCGTCGTGTTTATTTACAATGTTCTCGAATCAAGAGTTCGCCGACATGCTGTTAGCTTACGTACATTTGTGCAAGCGTACCAAAGACTTCGAGATACAAGAAGTGGTCAGGCCACTAATATTCGCAATCGTGAAGAACAGGTTACTGTAAAAAATTTTAAGTATCGTGGAAATCAATGCAGATATCAGCACTCAGGAATTAGGCCGCCGCCTAGGACTATCGCATACCATAGTCCATAGAATCGGGAAAATTTGCTGTATCCCTACCATGTACAACAAGTGCAGGCCTTGTTACCAGAAGACTATCCTCGCAGACTAACATTCTGTCAGTGGTTTTTGCACAAAAACATTGAGAATCCGGATTTTTTAAAAAACATTCTAGCGACTTTTGCGCGAGACGGGATATTAGATTTCCATAATACTCACACGTGGCTCCAACAAGATCCTACCATTCGTGGAGGTCATTTCGAACAACGTTTTAAAATAAATATTTGAGCGGCTATTCTTGACGATAAGGTAATTGGCCCTTTCGAGTTACCCCCAAAGTTGTCAGGAGAAGGATACCTTAGCTCGCTAGCCAATAACCTACCAGAACTTTTAGAACAGACCTTAGACAACATGCCATTACAACGGAGACAGAATTTGACGGGGCACCACCACACATTTTTAGAGGCATCATTCAGTATTTGAATGAACCTTATCCAAATCGCTGGATCGGTGGAAATGGTCCTGGTTCTGGAAAATGGCCAGCAGGATCTCCTGACCTTTTTTTACTTGTTTGCATTTTACGAGTACATTATCAAATAATGAAATAATACCTAAGAGCCAAAAATAACAAACTCCATCTTTATTTGCACTGCGTTCCGTCGTAATTTGCGTCTGGCATTGCGGCGTCTTCAGATTTTATTTTACTTTAAAGTCACTTTCCTCTAAAAAAATACCGTTTTGACCCCCATGTTATATGAAACTTTTTGCTTCTTTTAACACCCTCTATCACTCATTTAAATAATGACTATCATAACGTTTACACCATGTAGAGTCGATCTAAATACTTGACACGAAGTTGATTCAGAAGACTTGTGAAATAGGTGCGATACGTATACCAATTGTTGTAAAATTAATATTATTACATCTCAAACTATAAAAAATTAACCTATCATCTAATCTGTTTCAATGGAAAATATACGGACTGTATGTACGGTTGTAAATTGTTGCATATCTGGTGTCAGTGAAAGGTCTTCTATTATCAGGTGATACTATGCACCTGTTCAGCATAATAAGTCTCACATATTTTCCCTACAACTGCCATGGAAACAGAAATATCATAGATTTGCTTTATGTAGTTTGGTACATAAAAAACTGTTGATCATAGGGTAAAAGATGGAGTTCTAGAACTTCGTGGATATAACGCTGCGCGTTCATGTTACCTCTGATGAAGATTAAAGGTGACCTGGAACCATAAGCTATAGCACCCCAAACCATAACTCCAACAGTCTGATGAACATGTCTTTCAACAAAAAACTGTGGATTCCTCCTTTCACCACGTCGCCTTCTAACCCTGGCACGACCATCGTGCATGCCTAAACAAAATCGAGACTCGTCACTAAAGACAACACTGTTCCATTCCTGATCCCAGAGTGACCGTTGTCTGCAGCACTCAAGGCGATTACGTCGGTGTTCTCGAGCTAAAGGGAGGACCCAGTGTGGCCGGTATGAAAACAAGCCAAAACTTCTCATTCGTCGGTAAACACTTCGCATGCCAATAGGTCTTCCGTGTTCTGCAAACCATTCATTTGCAATTGACCTGGTAGTGGAGAAACGGTCCCTTAAGGCCAATAATCTTAGGCGGCGATCTTCACGGTCTGTTGTTCTACGGCGGCGTCCAGTGCCCCTTGCTCTTTGCGTACGGCCTTCTCGAAGCCATGCCTGACAACACCTAACCACAGTGTCTACACTTCTTTGCACTCTAACTGCAATTGCCCGAAAAGAAAGTCCAGCTTCCCGAAGTCCCACTATACGGCCCCTATCAAACTCACTAAGTTGACGAAATCGTACAGGTCTCCGTACTCTAGGCGTCGTAACCGATCGTAAAGGATGTCAACAACCAAAATCCGCCAACGTTGATTCTTTACTGCGGCTGAAATATTCACTTTTAGAGCGTTAGTGAATTAAAAAAAAGCAGTATAAAAACCGGAATGTCCAACTGATAAGGCCGAAAATTTTTTCACTTGTTATTTACAGTAAGAGAGCAATACATTCACCAACTTTTATTAAAATAAAACCATTTAAACTCGGTGTTCGGATTTATATGTCACTTAGTATATTTTGAGGAGCAAGGCAATTCTTATTATAAAAAGGGTATCGGACTTATTGAACATCGCTTATGTTGAAAAATAAATACATTTTTTTACAAAAATTTTGTGTTTTCTTCTTTGGGTCTGGAACTTCTGGGACCAACCTCGTAGTTCCATAAGTAAGTACATCATGCCTCCTTCACAGTTCGGATGGAGACCAGAGTTTTCCACAACAACAACTGTTCATATTTTCGAGAAACTGATTTTGCAATTAAAAACGGACAAAAACTGTGTAATTTTAAAAACTCTTCAACAATTATCCGGTTAAGGCTGAGGGAACTTTTGTATAAACATTGGTAGAACGGTTAGAGCGACATTGTTATTTTATAACAATAGTTCTGTACACGTTGCTAGGACATTTATAAAACAGGTTCTAAATTTCGGTTATGAATAACCTAACTTGAAAGCTAACCAGCGTTCGGAAAACCGGGCTTTAGACGTGAACCCCCCTTAAGGATTTCTGCTATGCACACGTTATTGATAATTACAATATCTAATTAGGATATAATTAAAACATTAATAATAAGGATCTGGCTTTCAGATACACACCAGCAGATCCTGCTGTTATCTCGCGACACATCTCGCAAGAATTATGATATTTTTCAGGTATTTTAATTGAATATTCGCTGTAAATTGATCCGGCCATACTGTAGTTGGCGACGGAGCGTAAAGAAATACGGACAATTTGATGTCAGAAAATGTTGCCATTGGCGGAGCACTTACCTAACAATATTGCACTCTTGTTAAGTGAAGTGGCGGATATAACTACAAAACACCATAATATCAAAAGGCAAGGCCTTCTTGTCGTTTCATAGCATTGGATAGCAATTTGAATTTTTCAAGAAACAATAAAAGCACTGAAAAATAAACCTCTGAAGAAATTTTTTGGGCTTAATACAGTAATCTAGTTTAACCTTTACAGCTTTTAATAATAATGGAATAAGGCTCAAAACTTTTTTGGACTTACTTTGTTTTAACAAGAAATAGGGTAGTATTATACAAACTCAAGCAACGAAAATCATATTAATCATATATTTTTCATTGCTTATTATGCTAAGCATAAGGTAAAAGTATAAGGTCTTGCTTCGGAGAAAAAGGTAGAAGTATAAGCATATCCTTGTTTTCATATTCATAATGATCACCTTATACTCGCGAGGATATCCTCCAAGAAGAAGTAAAAGGTTGACTGGTATTTGTATCTTGAGCGACATGTCCTGACTTGTTCCAGCTTTTAGTTGTCGTAGGAGTTCGTTCACTCAACATTACTGACAGTTGTACTCCAGACCGTTCCGTATTTTTATTGGATACAATTTTTTATCAAATTAATAAGCATGTCATCCTCAAGTGATGAAGAAACCATAGAAAATAATGGCAACGACGTGCAGTTCATCGCAGATGAAACTGTCATTGCTCCCATTGCAAAAGTCATAAGTTCCAAAAATAAAAATGAGAAAGGACGATATCTTGAAGAAGATGTTGAAAAAATACGAATCAACCATTAGATATTAAAGGCTTATTAAACAAAATCAACAAATCAGGATTAACGGAAAAACCGATCTAAAGAAAACTGGTAATAAAGCAATTATATTGTTAGATTGGGAAAGAAAGTTGCTGAAAGCTATCGAAGGTGACTGTAATCCTACAATTGGGAAAATTAGAGGTGCCATTCAGGTTGGTAGTTTTCGAGAAGAAGGAAGTGAACTATATACCGAGCGCAGTGAACAAATAGTTTAGTATTACCTCAACTAAAAATCTGTCCGCAAGCCATTGTACATTTGCTTCGTCGAACCGATATAATTTTTTGAAGTCACAACCAAGTGAAGATTTATACGTTTTAACATCCCTAACATCCACAATTTCCGTCATCATCGTTTGACAACCTTTCGTTACGAACTTGAGTCTGCTACTGACCACAGAATTTTTTAAGGATATGCTTGCTATGGCAAGTATAATATGAATATCCTTTTACTTATGTCACTGCTTTGAAGGATATGCTTATGCTCCAAAAGCAAAAGCATTTACTCCAAATTATACTAAGTGACATATAAATCCGAACACCCAGTTTAAATGGTTTTATTTTAATAAAATTTTGTATAAGTACTTAATGAAGCATAATAAGTAAATGATAAACATTTCAAAATGATTGCACTGCTTTAAAGCCCTTTGACCTTTAATAATGTGTGGATGCACCCTGAAGTGCTACGCATTCTCCAACGCGCCTAGGCATGCTTCTAATCAGGTGGTCAATGTCCTCCGGTGGTATCTCATTCCAGGCAACCACCAACTCCTCACGAAGTGCTTCTAGAGTCTGAGGAGGACGTTGCAAATTGAACAATCTCCTACCCATCATATCCCACACGTGCTCAATTGGGGATAAGTCGGGAGATCTTGGTGGCCATGGTAACAATGTGACATCATTATGTTGAAAGAAGTCTATTGGGACTCTTGCAACATGTGGTCGGGCATTATCTTGTTGGAAAGTTGGATCTGCCAGGGTGTCAAGATAGGGTAAAAGATGGGGTTCTAGAACTTCGTGGATATAACGCTGCGCGTTCATGTTACCTCTGATGAAGATTAAAGGTGACCTGGAACCATAAGCTATAGCACCCCAAACCATAACTCCAACAGTGTGATGAACATGTCTTTCAACAAAAAACTGTGGATTCCTCCTTTCACCACGTGGCCTTCTAACCCTGGCACGACCATCTTGCATGCCTAAACAAAATCGAGACTCGTCACTAAAGACAATACTGTTCCATTCCTGATCCCAGAGTGACCGTTGTCTGCACCACTCAAGGCGATTACGTCGGTGTTCTCGAGTTAAAGGGAGGACCCAGTGTGGCCGGTATGAAAACAAGCGAAAACTTCTCATTCGTCGGTAAACACTTCGCATGCCAATAGGTCTTCCGTGTTCTGCAAACCATTCATTTGCAATGGACCTGCTGGTGGAGAAACGGTCCCTTAAGGCCAATAATCTTAAGCGGCGATCTTCATGGTCTGTGGTTCTACGGCGGCGTCCAGTGCCCCTTGCTCTTTGCGTACGGCCTTCTCGAAGTCATGCCTGACAACACCTAACCACAGTGTCTGCACTTCTTTGCACTCTAACTGCAATTGCCCGAAAAGAAAGTCCAGCTTCCCGAAGTCCCACTATACGGCCCCTATCAAACTCACTAAGTTGACGAAATCGTACAGGTCTCCGTACTCTAGGCATCGCAACCGATCGTAAAGGATGTCAAGAACCAAAATCCGCCAACGTTGATTCTTTACTGCGGCTGAAATATTCATTTTTAGAGCGTTAGTGAATTAAAAAAAAGCAGTATTAAAACCGGAATGTCCAACTGATAAGGCTGAAAATTTTTTCACTTGTTATTTACAGTAAGATAAATGCATTCACCAACTTTTATTAAAATAAAACCATTTAAACTGGGTGTTCGGATTTATATGTCACTGAGTATATTATCATCATCTACTCTATGCCATAAAAACATTGCCATTTTTTAAAACGCCTTACAGCATAAACAATATCATTTTGATTTTCTTCCTTTTGACTTGAGTACTCGTATCTGATGAGTATAAAACTGTTCAGTTTTTGTTTTTGTTTATTCTAATTCTGTATTCTGTAACCCAAATTTTCATATGCAATCAACGCCAATTACTAAAAATTTCGTTTTGAGAGTTACCTGCGTTTTGTGCTAACCTGACACAAAGAACATCGGGCGTCCCACCAAGTTCTTGCCTTTTCCTTTTCGTAAGCGAAATCTTGACATTTAGGGCTCATTATCACGCCCGTAAAGCCCCGTCATAAGTTTTCGCGTACGCGGAGACATCCAGCAGACTATCCCTCACATAATTAAACCGAACCGAGGTTCTTCTACCCATTTCCGGCCCAACTTTACACCGAAACAGCGATGCAAGTTCGGACAAGCAGGCCCGACAAAACAAACTAACAAAAGGTCAACTGAAACTACTAATTGGCCTCCAACGTTGAGAAGGAACAAGACCGCGGCTCTCGGCAAAACTCCCCTAACAGGATATATTCCAGATGGGGAACACAACAGCCCAACTTCCTTTTCAAATATAATTCATCTCAACAATGCAATGCGCGTAACTGTGGGTGCGGCTTAAAGGGGGTTTGTTTTTTAGGATCTGTTTGTTTTCCATCTGTGTGATTATAACCAAGAGTATATAATGGTCAAGTAAATTTTACATTGTATACAGACGATGCCTCAATTATGATTTCAGATCCTAATGTATTGGTCACTGAATTTAATGACATCTTGAAGCATCTTGAAAAATAGTTTGCACAAAATCAATTATGTTTAAACTCAGAGAAGATTGCTGTGGTGAGATTTCACAATGTACGGAAGAAGTTAGATGACAAGAATATCAAGTTAAATGACAAACAGATCAAGTTCCATAACGACACTTAATTTTTGGGAGTATATTTAGATGACTATTTAAATTTTAAAACGCATTGCAAGTATACGATGTCAGTTCTAAATTCGCATTCATACATTTATAAAGATTTACGAACAGTTCTAAATGAAGATCAACTGGTCAGTCTATTCTATGCTCAGGTTGAATCCAGGCTGAACTACGGCTTTGCTTCTGGGGTACATCAAGTGCAATGATAGATGTATTTATATGCCAGAAATGAGTGATCAGTAGCATTGCTAAAGTAAATAGTATGAATAGTAGCAGGGAACTGCTTAAAAGATGTAGAATACTTACTTTGCCTGGTTTATATATATATATATATATATATATATATATATATATATTTATATATATATAGGTGAAAAATTAAAGCTTCCGCCTTTTTTTGGGTACTTCGACAAAATTTAAGCTAAGAGGACTCTTTATACTTTTTTTAATTCTCTCTAGCTTTCAATGGACTTTGCCATCATCATCAGGAGCTGCAATTACAATGATAACAGTAGCAACAAAAGTGTAAAATGAATTTAAATTGAATCAACTTACAGTAGTATGTGAGGATGTTGCTAATTGTTGTTTTCGTATAGGATGAGGGAAACGTTCAGTAACATGGTGAGAGCTGGATACATGGTACAATGGTTAAAATTATATAAAATATGACAAGACAAGTTAAAGACAGATTAAAAATTATTTAGAAAACATTAGAGCATTACGTCGTGAAGCCACTTGGTGATTGCACAAAATGGTGGTCATGGAATAATGAGTGAGATGAACCTTTGACAGAAGGCCGAAGGTTGTCAATGTCTGTGTTGAAAGATGGAACGAATTGTGGGCGTGTGCCAAAACGTTGCCAAATCACTTCAGATGATGTGATTTTCAGAATTTTATGTAAGAAATTGTTAAACCGACCAGAGGCAGTTGAATAAACTATATTTTAATTAATGGGAATTTTAAATCAACAATTATAAATAAATCGTGAGAAGAGAATTATTAGATTTTGAGTGGAATGAAATTTGTTGGTGGAATCGGCCAAAACACAGATTATATTTATGGTTGTGAAAAGTCGAAATTTGGGGAGATATGTAAGTTCTCTGGCCGATTCCACTAACAAATTTAATTCCACTAAAAATCTAATAATTCTCTTCTCACGATTTATTAATAATTGTTAATTTAAAATTCCCATTAATTAAAATATAGTTTATTCAACTGCCTCTGGTCGGCTTAACAATTTCTTACATAACATTCTGAAAATCACATCATCTGAAGTGATTTGGCAACGTATTGGCACACGCCCACAATTCGTTCCATCTTTCAACACAGACATTGACAACCTTCGGCCTTCTGTCAAAGGTTCATCTCACTCATTATTCCATGACCACCATTTTGTGCAATCATCAAGTGGCTTAAAGACGTAATGCTCTAATGTTTTCTAAATAATTTTTAATGTCTTTAACTTGTCTTGTCATATTTTATATAATTTTAACCATTGTACCATGTATCCAGCTCTCACCATGTTACTGGACGTTTCCCTCATCCTATACGAAAACAACAATTAGCAACATCCTCACATACTACTGTAAGTTGATTCAATTTAAATTCATTTTACACTTTTGTTGCTACTGTTATCATTGTAATTGCAGCTCCTGATGATGATGGCAAAGTCCATTGAAAGCTAGAGAGAATTAAAAAAAGTATAAAGAGTCCTCTTTGCTTAAATTTTGTCGAAGTACCCAACAAAAGGCGGAAGCTTTAATTTTTCACCTATATATATATATATAAAGACTTGTCTTTGGGGATATCCCACTGTCAATAAGAATGGACAGCTAAATCAACAGACGTGCATTATGCACTCATGGATATGTCTTAACATACAGTAACATGCAGCCTCCTGCGTCTGTTTGTTAAGTCGTATCGCAAAACTTTTATAGCACCCTTTGTATATCGAGAATATCACATGAGACTACTTCACTTGTTTCACATGAGTTTCGTTGTTATATAATGAGATAAAACATGGGTTTACGGAAATGAGTGAACCAAGTGGAACGAGAGATTTGAAAAGGAAAAAATTAAGTTTCAGTTGTACTAAAGCCATGATAGTAGAGTTAATAGAGTGATATGAATCATATCCCAATTTGAGGGACTGCTCGTTAGAAATCTGTAAAAACAGAAA
The DNA here is from genome assembly GCA_963669975.1 of Acanthoscelides obtectus. Lineage (NCBI taxonomy): Eukaryota > Metazoa > Arthropoda > Insecta > Coleoptera > Chrysomelidae > Acanthoscelides > Acanthoscelides obtectus. The sequence continues at coordinate 6,450,860 of CAVLJG010000005.1, forward strand.
TCTGAGAAGGTCAGCTATGAACGAAAACCTCAAATATATGTCTTGTTTTTCAATTGCAAACTTCAATTTGTCCAGCAAATGCCGAAAATCAGCATCGGGCATTCGAAGGAAGTTTTTATAACATTCCTGATCTCCCCGTACCTACTAATTATTCTAATAATTACGCTGAATACAATTTTAAGGTCCCACCGGATTCTCCAGGGAGCCCATGAAGAAGAGTGGCCTCTTTACCTCATTCTTCACCAACGTTAACAGCTCTTTGGAATCAAGCTTGGGATACCTCAAGAAGATATAAATCATATTATCAGAAGCATGCCCAGATGACTGAACGAATGTACGAGGGCGGTTAGAAATGAAGACACCATTTTTTCCAAAAAATTTCTTTTTATTTCTCAACATAATCCCCTTTCAGAAAGATACACTTTTCCCAACGTTCCTGCCATTTTTTTAGTTAACAGCCGCATCCGCTTGTTGTCCACCGTAAGCAATCGCGGCACCCATCGGTCCGACAATTTTTTCATAGCCAACTTATCATGTAAAAAATATTGATGGCCATTCCGGTCGACACACCTACGGCCTCTGCTACTTCGCGCACTTTCGTTCGTCGATCAGCGAGAATCATGTCGTGGACTTTTTGCATGATCTCCTCGGTAACCATGTCGGAGGTTCGCTCACGTTTGAATTCGTTGAACCAACATCTAACTGTGGTCATAGATGGCGAAGTGCCCCCATAAACAGCATCCAACTTTGCTTTTATCTCCTCGCATTTTCTCCATCCAAAAACGAACAGCGAATTACCGAACGATACTGCTCTTTTTCCATCTTAGCGAAAATCACGAAACTCGTGTTACTCGAAGTGCTTCCAAATCCAAACTCACCTAACAATCAGTCTGAAATTTGTTGTGCCGTCGTTTGATAGATGGCAGCACAGGACGGAAACATTAACTTCTGTAGGGAACGCCCTTTGTCGTCAAACACGGGCACTCATTGAACCGCCCTCGTATACGGCATAAAGTGGGAGCAGCACACTATCAGCGAAACAAACCGTCAGTGTTTTCATTTCAAAATCTCATCATGACTTTCTCCTATACAGGGTGTTTCAGTTTATTGTTGCATAACTTTAAGATTCGATAGAACTTTCAAAATTAATGCATAAAGTCTATATAAACATGGGTCGAAAAATGCGTGGCTTACGAAATACAGGGTGTTTAAATTTAGTTTCTAAAATAGTTTTTTTTTAAATATTTCGATCAATATTTGATGTATAACTGTGAAAATTGGTATAGAAGGGTTTTTTGGTGCGACAAAACGAACAATGGGCATAGTTTTACTGTAGCCGCTAGAGGGCGCTCTCTACTGTACCTGTAGTGTATTAAAATGACCGACAAAATTTTCTTAGTGCAATTTTTTGCTTTTTGAATAAAAAAACTGATCCTTCGCACTTTTCAACATAAAAAAGCTCTCCGGTGAGTTTTCGTTATAGTTAACTGTTTTTGAGATACTTCGATTTTTAAGGTTCGATGCATTTTTAATTATTTATGGGAAAATAATATTTTTTTTTACATTTTCGATTTGGGCATTACAAGTAATTAAGATGATCGTTTAGATTGTATTTTTAAACACAGCAATAATTCCTAACTCCAAATAAACACAAAAAAAACAGAATATTAATTTGTTTAATTTTCCAATATTATTTTTAACAAATTAAATTAATTATTTACAACTAAAATGCTGTTGGATAGTTAGGACAAACATACAAAATCTAAAGTAGTTGCTCGAAATGTAAACCCAATTGTTCAATACACAATTCACATCTACGACTGATCGAACGTGGTATAGCAGTATTCAAATAAGGCCTTATTTCATCACATGCATTCCTGATTCTGTCTATTAGCATATCTCTTGTGGTTACGGGAGTCTGGTACACTTTTTCTTTTAGAAATCCCCATACAAAGAAATCTAATGGATTTAGGTCAGGGGATCGTGGAGGCCAGGCGACTGGTCCTCCACGGCCGATCCATCTTTCTGGATAATTTTCGTCCAGCCAGTTTCTATTCTCGAATAATGAGCTGGACAACCATCAAGCTGGAACCAGGTCAATCTTCTTAAATCTAACATAACATCATCCCACATATTTGCATGTTCAGCCTTTGAAAATTCCAAGAAGGTCGCAGCATTTAACCTTGCAGGCAAAAGGTAGGGTCCAAATAGTCGATTACGGTAGATACCAATCCACACGTTCACACTAAATTCAGGCTGAAAATTTCTTTCCCGGACTGCATGCGGATTTTCAAGCGACCAAATATGTTGATTATGAAAATTTACCACTCCACGTCTAGTGAAGCATGCCTAATCGGTCCATAAAACGTTACTTAAAAACTCCCTATTATTATCAGTTCTATCAAGAATCCACTGAAAAAATGTGATTCTTCGTTCTCCGTCCCCTGGCTGTAGTCCTTGCACAGGTTGCAAATGGTAAGGTCGTCTATGGTCATTTGTAAGAACACGGTGAACATGGCTTGCTGAAATTCCCAAGGCACCAGAAACTCTCCTAACACTTGTGGTCGGATCTCTATCAAACTCGCAGAATCATACGGGTAAATCTGCGCTGACCAAGATTTATGTTTTGATCCCTTTGGAGATTTCCAAAACTATTTTCAATTATTTGGCGATGCACTCTTACAAATACTGAGCGAGTTGGATTTCGTCTGTTTGGAAATCTTCGTGCGTATTCTCTGGCTGTTTCTGTTGCGTTTCAGGTTTCAACAGACAACAAAACTAACTGTCAACTAATTGACTTTTAACCTTATTCTGCTTTCAATTTCAAAAATATTTGCAGGCACAGCCTACTTCAAAAATTATCGAGATACTGACTTTTTAACGTTATTTTATCATAAATAATTAAAAAATGCATCGAACCTTAAAAATCGAAATATCTCAAAAACGGCTAACTATAACGAAAATTCACAAGAGAGCTTTTTTATGTTGAAGAGTGCGAAGAATCAGTTTTTTTATTCAAAAAGCCAAAAATTGCACTAAGAAAAAATATTCGGTCATTTTAATACACTACAGGTACAGTAGAGAGTGCCCTCTAGCGGCTACAGTAAAACTATGCCCATGGTTCGTTTTGTCGTACCAAAAAACCCTTGTATACCAATTTTCACTGTTATGCATCAAATATTGTTCGAAATATTTAAAAAAAACTATTTTAGAAAGTAAATTTAAACACCCTGTATTTCGGAAGCCAAGCATTTTTCGACCCATGTTTATATAGACTTTATGCATTAATTTTAAAAGTTCTATCGAATCTTAAAGTTATGCAACAATAAACTGAAACACCCTGTATACGCCTAACTCTATACAAAATTGCATTCAAATAAAAATAATTTTCGCTGGGTGTTGTGTTTTTCAGACATTTCTGCGGGTATAAGAAAAATGCTGTGCACGATTCGTCCGCAAAGAGCTATACGCTCCTAATCCATAGGTAGCTATTTCATTTTGTAGTATTCCATCTGCAGTGTAATCACACCACATAATACTGGTAGCGTGGCCGGATATCGATATGCGAGCTTGGGTTGTTGTTTTTTTAAACCGATGCAGTCACATAGAGCCCTGTATACCGGCCACCGAGGCTGCTATAAGGGTCTAAAGAACCTTCGATAATCAATTTGGGAACTGTCTAAGGCATTGATTCCCAAAGTGGTCTATATCGACCCCTAAGGGTCTACGACAACCTGCAAGGGGTCTACGTCAGCGAAAAAAAAATTGGGGGTCCATGAAATGAATATGGGGGTCCACGATAGTGGATCTCAACACATACACTGATAGTACCTATTTACTTACATCATACTATCTTATAATATCAAAACATATACATTATCTATAAAAGTACCTATGAAGTAAAAAATTTATTATATATGTTAATAAAATTGTGTAAGTTGTAGGATGTTGGTATTCGCTTTCTGGTCGCAATACATTTTGAACTTGTAAAAACCTGAGAGTCGCAGTCTCAGAGCTTCGCTACCTTGCACTGACTTGTTCAATTCGTCACTCTATAAATACGAATGTGGGACAAATACGTTTATTCGTTTCCTGAATGTTGAAAAGGAAAGTGCTAAGAAAATATTTTAAAAAATATAAACAGATAGTATATCACACAAAGTATAGTGAGTCAGTGTTATTTTGTTTGAGAGTACTGGAAAAAAGTAAGTCCATTATTTTTTATTAAATTTTAGTTTTGTACTCGTAGTTCGCAAAGATAGATAAATTACGCCAATCATGACTTTAGTTATTAGTAGTTAAATATTCAATCATGCAAAATTACACGATTACTCCTCAATAGTTTCTTTTTGAAAGTTTTAGCAATCGGTAATATAATTACAGTGCAATCTCCGTAATTCGAGCTAATTGTTGCAAGAAGATGTTCAAATTATGGAATGTTTTCGGAAAAATCAAAAAATATTTTTAATATACAGCTGCTGGATTTTCTGTCTTTTTTAAATAATTTAATTTTGCCCACAGATGACTGATGCCATGTCCGAATATAAAAAGAAATGTAGACAGTACAGTGTTGATTATTTGAAATTTGGCTTCATTCCATCATTGCCGGACAAACAATCGCCTATGTGCCTTTTATGCAACAAAGTTTTGGACAATGACGCTATGAAACCATCTAAACTGCAAGATCATCTGAGAAGATGCCACCCTGATAAAACAGAGAAAGATTTGAAATACTTTCAAACACTCAAAGATAAATTTCAGAAGAGACCTACACTAGACAGAATGTTCGCTTCGACGTCACAAAGAAATGATGATGGTTTGCGGGCGTCTTACAATATCTCCTTACTTATAGCAAAATCCGGAAAACCGCATACTATCGGAGAGAAGTTAATTTTGCCAGCCGTTGAAGAGGTTTTAAAAACTGTTTTACACAAACCTGCATCTGATATCATTAAAAGAATTCCCTTAAGCAACAATACTGTTGAAAGACGTATTGATGAAATGAGTTCTGATATTGAAAGCTTCTTATGTAATTATTTGCAAACGACCCATTTCTCTATACAACTGGACGAGTCAACTTTACCTGATAATGCAGCATTGTTATTGGCATATGTTCGTTTTATTATGAATCAAGAAATCTACGAAGAACTGCTCTTCGCAAGAACTTTGATAACCGACACTGAAGGTAAATCAATATTTCATGTTTTGAAGGATTACTTCATTGAAAAAGCAATTCCTTTATCAAATATAATATCAGTAGCTACAGATAGCTACAGTTGGACGTTATCGTGGATTTATAAGCTATTTAAAACAAAATGTGTCAGGGGTGTTAGCAATACATTACGTCATCCGTCGAGAACATTTAGTTGCTAAAAATTTGAGTTTTAGATTGCATGAATCACTTCATTTAGTCATTGATGCAGTAAACCGAATCCGAAGCAACGCGTTGAATACGCGGTTATTTGCGAACACTTTCATCAATTACTCCTTCACACTGAAGTACGCTGGCTGTCGAAAGGCTTATGTTTGACAAGATTTTTTGCACTTTTTGAGACTATTTTAGAATTTCTGGATACTAAAGGTAAAATTTTAAAAGAAAATTTAATGAAGAGGAAAACAGACATCGCCTATTTAACAGATTTGTTTACAAAATTTAATATGATTAATTTGCAATTACAAGGCGACAGTTTAAATTTGATTAAAACAAAGTCCATCTTATCAGCGTTTCTTGCCAGAGTTAAACTAATGAAGCAAAATATTGGACGGGGCGAATTTTCTCAGTTCCCCAATTTGTCACAGACAAGCTGCCAGGAAGACGACGTTTCAACTGACGTTCAACATTTAAATCCCCTCTATTCAGATTTTGAATCTAGGTTTGAGAATATTTTGACTACGGTAATACCACCGTGGATAATTAATCCATATGGTGACATAGAAGAAACGAATGTCATAATACAAGAGGAACTGACTGAACTAAGTACAAACGAAGAACTTAAGGTTCAGTTTAAAAACGGATATCAGCAATTCTGGCTGCAAAACAACATACCCGTTACTTATCCCGTATTATGGAATATAGCGAGGAAATTTTTAATTTCCTTTCCATCGTCATACCTAGTAGAAAGGGGGTTCAGCGCTGTTACCAATCTCCTAACGAAAAAACGAAACAGACTGGACATCATTAGCCGAGGAGATTTAAGATTAACGCCAAATGTTGATAATTTATTATTAAAGCATCAGGTTCATCCTTCTCACTAAAAATATTGACTTGTTGCTCATGTTATTTTATTTATAGTTTATTTTATGTTTATTGGTGTCTGACCAATAAATGCCCGCATTGGCAATAAGTGCCGGCATTGATTTTTTTAAAGAACCCCCTTTATAGAAAATATTTTTTTTTTAAATTATTCTGAAAATTCAAGGATAGGTACACACTAAAATTCGTTATTTTTTTGCCTATTTTTAGATAACTTAAACGTATAAGAAGCGGAATTTAATCAAGCTAACAGTGAAATTATTGTAGAACATACGTTTATGTTATAATTAATAAACGAACTCGATTATTGTACTATTTTAAGTAAAAAACTTTTTTTTTATTATTTTTCACTTTTTTTTTATTTTATCCCTTTTTTTTCAATGCGGGCACTTATTCCCAATGCGGGCACTTATTGGTCAGACGCCTGTTTATTTAATGTTACGTATATTTTACATAACAGATACACAATTTTATTTTGAGTAGCTTTAATTTAATTTCAATTAATAAATGTATAAATTAACATGTGTTTTTAACACTAAACCTTACTACAGTTAGAAATTTACAGAAAATCAATATCAGATAAGTAGGGGGTCTACCCAATACGGAAAAACATGGCAAGGGGTCTACGACACAAAAAAGTTTGTGGAACTCTGGTCTAAGGTAAGTAGAACTGGGATAAGCCTGCTCAGGAATATTGCTCCACAACGTCAACACCTTAGGGGCAGAGGAACGGTCGTACCGGCCAGTTGTGGTTTGACATGGAGAGCACTGAGGAGCAAAGCTCATTGAAATATCAGTAGAAGCCTTCGTCTGTACAACATTGAGCATAGATAATGTGGTTGTGGAGGTTGCACCACAAACATGTGAGCAGTAATCAAGGCTAGGTCTTATCTAGGCCTTGTACAGATTGAGGAGGTCTTGTGGAGAAAAGTACGTCTTAGCTTGTCGCTATTGACGAGATGTGCTCCTACCAGATCAAGTCCTCGGTGATCTGGACTCCTGCCTGACTCCATATAAAGGATCACCTCAATAGGCCAATTCAAATCTGAGCTGAAAAGCTACTTTATAAGTAACTATTTTTATGCAATTAGCGACTTTGTCAGTTTTTAAATATCGTTTTTTATCACTAATTTTAACTTGTTTGTTGTTGGATGTTATTTGTTTGTTTTTTTTTTATTTACTTTGTACATATTTACTTATTGTATCTACTTATTGTATCTTTTTGACGAAACCTTTACGTGTTCATGCATGTCTGATGGAAAATAAATTTATTTATTTATTTATTTATTTATTTATGTGTTTTGAAAGCATTAAACTGTATAAGATTGTTACGTCGCCAAACAGTGATAACCTCCACATCTCTCGCTAGACGGGAAGTCGCTGTTGGTCTTCGTCTCTCCAGCTCAGCGACAGAGATCAGTTTGGCACTGTGAATTCCTGCACGAATACGAAGTTTTCCGAGACTCTAAAAGCTCGGCGAAGTTGGACACCGGTGATTTTATTAAAAATTCTGCAGAGCAAAGGATCGTTTGTCTCGGTGGCGCAAAAAAGCATAAGGATATATAGCATAACGCGTATCCCATTACAGTGGCACAAGAATCGCTTCAAGAAGACTTGGCGACCTACCAAAAGTTACAAGGTGAATGGAATTTGCATTTTGCATGCGTGTAAACCGGAGCCGATGTGAAGCCGTACTGTCGTCTCCGATCAGAAATTGATGGAGGAAGTTTTTCCATGTGCTTACATGAATTTAAATGTGTTTCTTATACAGGCGGTTCCGAATTCAGCTCCCAATGTTCGGCAATCATATTACGTAAATTAAAAAGCGGCGTTATATCAATTTTTTGTGACCGGGTGCTTCAAATTCGACACTCACCATTGGGATCTCAGATACGAAGATGCTTAAATAGAGGCAAAGTTGCGTATTCAGGTAACTAAGATGCAAGATGCCGTTTAGAAAGTTTTGAGATTCAAAGTACTTCCAGAGAGAGACAGAAACCGAATTTTACTTGTAATAGGATCTTTAAATAAATTGCACATTAATATACTAAGTGACATATAAATCCGAACACCCAGTTTATTTTATTTTAATAAAATTTTGTATAAGTACTTAATGAAGCATAATAAGTAAATGATAAAAATTTCAAAATGATTGCACTGCTTTAAAGCCCTTTGACCTTTAATAATGTGTGGATGCACACTGATGTGCTACGCATTCTCCAACGCGCCTAGGCATTCTTCTGATCAGGTGGTCAATGTCCTCCTGTGGTATCTCATTCCAGGCAACCACCAACTCCTCTCGAAGTGCTTCTAGAGTCTGAGGAGGACGTAGCAAATTGAGCAATCTCCTACCCATCATATCCCACACGTGCTCAATTGGGGATAAGTCGGGAGATCTTGGTGGCCATGGTAACAATGTGACATCATTATGTTGAAAGAAGTCTATTGTGACTCTTGCAACATGTGGTCGGGCATTGTTGGAAAGTTGGATCTGCCAGGGTGTCAAGATAGGGTAAAAGATGGGGTTCTAGAACTTCGTGGATATAACGCTGCGCGTTCATGTTACCTCTGATGAAGATTAAAGGTGTCCTGGAACCATAAGCTATAGCACCCCAAACCATAACTCCAACAGTGTGATGAACATGTCTTTCAACAAAAAACTGTGGATTCCTCCTTTCACCACGTCGCCTTCTAACCCTGGCACGACCATCGTGCATGCCTAAACAAAATCGAGACTCGTCACTAAAGACAATACTGTGCCATTCCTGATCCCAGAGTGACCGTTGTCTGCACTACTCAAGGCGATTACGTCGGTGTTCTCGAGTTAAAGGGAGGACCCAGTGTGGCCGGTATGAAAACAAGCCAAAACTTCTCATTCGTCGGTAAACACTTCGCATGCCAATAGGCCTTCCGTGTTCTACAAACCATTCATTTGCAATGGACCTGGTAGTGGAGAAACGGTCCCTTAAGGCCAATAATCTTAGGCGGCGATCTTCACGGTCTGTTGTTCTACGGCGGCGTCCAGTGCCCCTTGCTCTTTGCGTACGGCCTTCTCGAAGCCATGCCTGACAACACCTAACCACAGTGTCTACACTTCTTTGCACTCTAACTGCAATTGCCCGAAAAGAAAGTCCAGCTTCCCGAAATCCCACTATACGGCCCCTATCAAACTCACTAAGTTGACGAAATCGTACAGGTCTCCGTACTCTAGGCATCGTAACCGATGTTAAAGGATGTCAAGAACCAAAATCCGCCAACGTTGATTCTTTACTGCGGCTGAAATATTCATTTTTAGAGCGTTAGTGAATTAAAAAAAGCAGTATGAAAACCGGAATGTCCAACTGGTAAGGCTGAAAATTTGTTCACTTGTTATTTGCAGTAAGATAAATACATTCACCAACTTTTATTAAAATAAAACCATTTAAACTGGGTGTTCGGATTCATATGTCACTTAGTATATCTTCAATACCAAACTCTTCAAAACACATCAGCGGCGGATCCAGGGGGCTGTCCAGAGGGTCCGAAATTTCAAGTTGAAGTTTAAATCCGAGATACCCCCTTCCCCCCTCCTATCGAGGCGGATATCCTCCTGAACATAACTCGTGAGCTCCTACCTCCAGTATTTTTTCATATAGTCCCCCCTGACAATACTTTCCAGATTCGCTCCTGGGACACATCTTTGCAACTGTAACTTTTCTGCTTAAATCCCATCACCTAAACACCCTTGAATATACAAAAAAAATCCTATACTCCAAACTTGAAAGAGTACAACGGAAGTTTATGAAGTTTGTTCTGTTTAGGATTGATCGGACATATCCAGAGAGAGGTACAAGTAATGAGGAACTATGTAGTCGCTTAGACATGTTGACTTTGAAAAAACGTAGGTACTGTGCCCTCAGTAATATACTGAGTGACATATAAATCCGAACACCTAGTTTAAATGGTTTTATTTTAATAAAAGTTGGTGAATGTATTTATCTTACTGTAAATAACAAGTGAAAAAATGTTCAGCCTTATCAGTTGGACATTCCGGTTTTTATACTGCTTTTTTTTAATTCACTAACGCTCTAAAAATGAATATTTCAGCCGCAGTAAAGAATCAACGTTGGCGGATTTTGGTTCTTGACATCCTTTAACATCGGTTACGATGCCTAGAGTACGGAGACCTGTACGATTTCGTCAACTTAGTGAGTTTGATAGGGGCCGTATAGTGGGATTTCGGGAAGCTGGACTTTCTTTTCGGGCAATTGCAGTTAGAGTGCAAAGAAGTGTAGACACTGTGGTTAGGTGTTGTCAGGCATGGCTTCGAGAAGGCCGTACGCAAAGAGCAAAGGGCACTGGACGCCGCCGTAGAACAACAGACCGTGAAGATCGCCGCCTAAGATTATTGGCCTTAAGGGACCGTTTCTCCACTACCAGGTCCATTGCAAATGTATGGTTTGCAGAACACGGAAGACCTATTGGCATGCGAAGTGTTTACCGACGAATGAGAAGTTTTGGCTTGTTTTCATACCGGCCACACTGGGTCCTCCCTTTAACTCGAGAACACCGACGTAATCGCCTTGAGTGGTGCAGACAACGGTCACTCTGGGATCAGGAATGGAACAGTGTTGTCTTTAGTGACGAGTTTCGATTTTGTTTAGGCATGCACGATGGTCGTGCCAGGGTTAGAAGGCGACGTGCTGAAAGGAGGAATCCACAGTTTTTTGTTGAAAGACATGTTCATCACACTGTTGGAGTTATGGTTTGGGGTGCTATAGCTTATGGTTCCAGGTCACCTTTAATCTTCATCAGAGGTAACATGAACGTGCAGCGTTATATCCACGAAGTTCTAGAATCTTTTACCCTATCTTGACACCCTGGCAGATCCAACTTTCCAACAAGATAATGCCCGACCACATGTTGCAAGAGTCACAATAGACTTCTTTCAACATAATGATGTCACATTGTTACCATGGCCACCAAGATCTCCCGACTTATCCCCAATTGAGCACGTGTGGGATATGATGGGTAGGAGATTGCTCAATTTGCAACGTCCTCCTCAGACGCTAGAAGCACTTCGAGAGGAGTTGGTGGTTGCCTGGAATGAGATACCACAGGAGGACATTGACCACCTGATCAGAAGCATGCCTAGGCGCGTTGGAGAATGCGTAGCACATCAGGGTACATCCACACATTATTAAAGGTCAAAGCAGTGCAATCATTTTGAAATTTTCATCATTTACTTATTATGCTTCATTAAGTACTTATACAAAATTTTATTAAAATAAAACCATTTAAACTGGGTGTTCGGATTTATATGTCACTTAGTATATTTGGCTACAAAATGATCAACAATTTAATTGATTGCCCCATGATCCTGGAACAGATCAAGTTTCGTACTCCAACGTTTGCATCTCGCAATCATAAAATATTCGGGCTTCCTACAGCTAGGACAAACATTCTTCTCAAGTCACCGTTATATGTAATGTGCTCTAACTTAAACAGAATTGGATGTTACTGTGATGTATTTACGACAAATGTTAATTACCTGCTAAAGGCAGCTAAGGCTCATTCGGACCAATAGCTCATGTTACAAATTTATACCTGTGTTGCATTTGTTGTTTTCTTTTCGCTTTTTCTTTTGTATTATGTTTATAAATTGTCCTATAAATGTGAAACTGTTGGACAATAAAGCTATTATTATTATTATTATTAAAACTTACCATGAATCTATCACGTAGACTTCTCCAAAACTTGGCGCAACGTTTATACGGCCGATTCGCGCGCCGTTGGCGACTAAACTCGACCGAACTCCGCGCGCGTTTGCCGGGAGTTGGCGCCGTTGATCGGGACTTCGATCCTGGGGGATGCTGGAGTTCGCGGCTGGCGTCAAGTTGACGGAGACCGACGGCGCCGTACACGTCATGCTGGCGTCGCGACGCGTCGGCAGAGTCAGCGATGGAAATAGCAAACGATCGGAAGAACGGATGCAGGATGTAGGTTAGCAGTGCTATTCGCTGTTGGCAATGCGACAATGAAAGAGAAAAGGCGACTTTCATTAATCTATTTTTCTGGCAATGTCCAGAGGATTCAGATTTCGCGCTCGATACAGCGCCGACACTAGCCTGTAAGGGCTAATAGAATAGTCCACTTGGAATACCTGTCACGTCCACTGTAACATCAAGACGCGTCTCTTCATTTTCTAAAAAGCAATTTGGTAGTTTACAATGTAAGCTTTTTTCAAATAGATGTCAAAACATCCGTAAGTGTCCGAACCATCGACAAAACCATAAAGTTTATATTCTTAAAACAGAAACTGTATTCATTTGTCTGTCTGGACGGTCCGTAGGACACTTGCTCATTAGTCACTGTCTAAAGTCATTTCCAGGATGCGACGTGCTATCTTCTATACTACAACTATTTAAAACTGTAATGACTCATACGCGGGATCAACACGTGATCAGAGCTCGATCCCGGCTTCCTTCCAGTGCAGCCGTATAGCGTACGACATATGTCGTTTCTGTGGCTTTGCGGTGGTCAACAGCACAGACAGAGATGGAAATAATGGCTGATTGTTCTCCGCCGGTAGAACCAATGAAATCAAAGACGCGCCTCGACCGGCAGACTCATAGGCGTCGGCAACGCATTGGAACGTGTTTCGTTGAGCGATCGCATATTGTGTGTTTTTATAAGAATTGTTGTGTGATTGTTATTGTTGTGGTTTCTGTGGTTACTGTTTTGGTTATACTTAACCATGGAGAGTACAAATGGCACGAGTGGAAGTACTGAAAGCCAGGGAACAAGTAGACGGCTTCGTAAAGCACTGAAGAGGGACGCGAAAGAAATTGTGCTCAACGTGTTCAATCATCATATTACATTCATTCTTCTTTAGGAATGAGATACCAACCCTATAGTAGAGAGTTTACTAACAATTATTATTCGATGTCACAGTAGATACCTCGTAAATAATTATTTTTAGATCTTGAAATATATTATATTCCAGTTTCGAGAAAGTTGTCGTTTTATTTTTATACATAATCAAATGTATAATGATAGTGACACGATACTCAACATTTGTGGCAATTACTATTTGTAGTTTTTTTATTGTTTGAAGATCAAATTTTGAGTTTTTAATATATCATTTTTTGTACTCGTCTTTTTATTTTATTTTGATGCTAACAAAATGGGTAAACTAAAAAACATGTGTTTCTGTTTTTTCTTTTTTGAAACCGGAAGGTTATGGTTTCGATTAATTGTATACCCGTTTTTAATGTTAATAATACGAGGTCTGTGAATTAGGTAATGAGACTGACAACGTAGCGTTCGATCTGGCAGCACTGGAGGCGCCAAACTTAGAGGGGAGGCAGGCGAACATGTGATCCGCCTTCAGTACAGGTTTGAACCCACGCGAGCCATTTGGTTGTCCATAGCGCTTTTTTTCTGTGACTATAAAATTGTAGTTATGTTTGAGTGAGACAAATTTTAAAAATCAGTCTCATCACTTAATTTACAGACCTCGTATCATTACTAATCTATATAGAAAAGCATGCAATCTATCGAATAAAAGAAAAATCGATTATTTTTTTCTTCCAAAATCATTTATTCACAAACAGATTAATATTGTGTTACGGGTTTAATTTGAAAACCTAGGAACTGCCGTGACCCCGCAATAATCGTAAACACTAAACAAGGGTAGACATATTAATAGTTTCACTACCTGAAGATTTTCTCTATGGTTTATACGTAACTCTCCACCTATTATCTCATTTTGTAGTTGAGGGCCCCTTCATCTGAGAATTGTTTACGTCTTCGTTTCTTTCCTAACCTCAATGTTACATTTTGACAAGTGTTCGGTCCTTTCAGTCCGGAAACAGTCCGCTGTTGTTCCATTGCTCCATTGCTCCTCTCGAACTATGTGTTCCGTGTCCAAGTTGAAGAGACTTCACTTTTTGGTCGTAGCTCTGTTGAGAAGCACGCATTTTGCGGATGTTTACGCCAAATGAAGTCTAAGCATTCTTCCTTTTTATGTCTCATATAATCCTACGGGGATGTGGGAGACGGGAGTCTTCGACGCTTTTACGGCGTTCTAGCCGACACTTTTAGGCCACACTCCAACAGAGGTAAGCAATTCGGCTTGCGTTAAAATGGAACCCGGCGCCGTATTGGATTTTTGTTTCAGGCCTTTTTCATCTTCTTCCAACTTTTTCATCTTCTTCCAACTTTTCGTCTTCTTCACCTTACGTTTTCTCCACCAAACTACTGCTGATACTTTCAGATGAAGCCCTGACGACTTTTCCACGCCCTGCCCAGTAATGAGAGTTCCAAGCAGCCCCTGAGGAAGGGAGCTGATTCAGCTGTTGCCAATGTCCACAGACGCCATGTGCTGAAACCCCGTCGAACTGCATCTATATACTTAAGCAGCTAATTTAACTTAATAAGAATTATTTATCCTAACTTCACAGCTGGTGTGATCCTGAGGAATGCATACCCCCGGAAACTTGGTAAGTCACTAATGTTCGTTTTCATTTGTTGTTAGGTGATCGATTAACCATTGCAAAGTGAAATTTTGAGCTTACTGTGATCATTTTGAATACTTGAAAATCCTGTCATAGCACCCTTCAGGTAGTTTGTTGCAAACTTTGTAATTGTGATTTATTAAAAAATGTTAAATAGATTTTGGGCAAGCTCTGGAAATTGGCAATCTTTTCATTTCCCCCAGCGCCCTAATCCTCCAAATCAACAACCACTTCGAACCCCAGAAGTAACATTCATCGTGCAGGGAAGTGCATCTACAACCACCCCCCTGGCACGAGGGTAACAATTGAAAACGAAAGGATTGATTCTTTATTATTCGATTTTTCAGTCACGCGCAATCGCATTCACCATTTTTAAAAGTCATATTTTCCAATTTTCACTTTTTCCTCTTTTAACTTTCGGTATGAAAGACGGTATGAAAAAGCTACTAATTATGCTAACAATTTAGGAACGCAATCTGGCGTCTATGTCTCTTGGTGTCCTTTTATAGCGGTAACACCGGCTATAAATAGCACGCTCGCTATTGGAAAACACACGTGTCTGTTAAACGCTAAGCACTGTTCAGTGCTCTATTTTCCTCTTAAGGTTTACAGAGATATATTCACTCGATTTAACACAATAGATGTTTCTATGAGGATGTGCTCGGAGATACAAGGTATTTTGAAGGATCGACACAGACGGAGGACTGACAGAACTCCTTATTTGAAACATCGTCATATCATTCTTTATTCTTTATCCACCACTTACATACAATAGTACATGTGGTAAAAAATATATATAGAGAGAGAGAGAGAGAGATAAATTGACACTGACGCTACCAGCCTTCTGTCATTTGTCAAATGTTTCATTCTACTGATGATCCTGTGCCACACCATTTTGTGCAGCTTCAGGTTGTTTCACGATGTAACATGTAATAATTTTAACTTTCGTTCCAATTATTTTTAATCCGTTTTGATGTGTTCCTGACATACAGCTGTGTGTATTTTATACTAATTTTAACGAATGTACCATGTATCCAGCTTTCACCAGGTTACTAAATGTTTCCCTCAACTTATCCTTTAATAACATTTAGCAACAATCTCACACTATTGTTAGTAATTTAAAATCATTTTGCACAATAGTTGCTATTTCTTCTTAATGTTATTGCAGCTCCCAAAGGCGGAAGCTTTATTTTTCAACTAACTGGTCTAGACGACAATGACCACGTCTCAAGTTATATATATATATATATATAACTTATATATATATATATATACAGGGTGTCCGCAAAGTTGAGGTTTTCCTTTACACGACGTGTAGATCTTGAAAACATAAGCAATTTTTATCAGTACCATATACACCAATGTCTTAAGGGAACCGAGATGAAGGGCTCTGCAACATCAAAAATATCTGAATACCGTCCTGTAGCCGCGACATCCCCGAGTGGTACTAGGACACTAGCTCAACCCAACGACAGAACTGGGTCGGGATCAGTGTGTCAGGTCAGTATGCAACCTTCAACCGACGGTTACGGTCACGCGTGTAGAGGTAATCGCGTAGACGAGAATCCCTCAACAAGCACTAGAGACGTGGCTAGAGAAGTGCAAGTATCAAAAACTAAAGTGTGGCAAACGCTGCGTAAAGAGGGGCTGTATCCGTTTCACGTCCAACGTGTACAAGCCCTTCAACCTGACGATTTTCCAGCAAGAGTTCGGTTTTGTGAGTGGTTGTTGCATCAACATGACAATAATCCGGACTTTTTGAAGTGCATATTGGTGACAGACGAATCTACGTTCACGCGTAATGGGGTGAATAACTTTCGCAACACTCATGTTTGGTCAGTAGAAAATCCGCACGCTGTCCGTCGGGCACATTTTCAACAAACATTTTCGGTGAATGTTTGGGCTGGCATGGTGAACGGTATGCTCATTGGACCATTTTTTCTCCCAAATCGATTGGACGGGATGCAATACCTAGACTTTTTACGCAACATTTTGCCTTCCTTGTTTGCCTGCGTCTGCTCGGTAGCGCAACAGCTGATTTCATTTTCTGTTGGAGCGGTATGATTTCGGGCAGAGACGTACTTAGCCCTTCTCGTCAACTGGAGAGTGAGTACTACTTCCTTTTTTTTTTTACTTGATCGCCCTCGTTTCACTACACATTACCTTTGTTATTTCAATGGTAGTTGTTTCTGAAAAGGAAAACCCCAACTTTGCGGACACCCTGTATATATAGGGTTCCGTTGCTTGACTTGACCAACACTGTCTATTGCATTAATTGTAACAACTGCAATTTAGTTTACATACGCGAAACATCTAGATCACTAAAAGTTCATGACAGATCACTGTATGAATAAAAAGGCTGATGTTTAGCAACTTAGTATCATTTATTCTTACAAACCCTGTATACGCTTTGAACATAACCCCTCTTCAGAAAGCACAACATAAGAATAACAGATCGGGCACAGCCAATAGAAATACTTCAATGGAAGCATATTCAGTAATGATTTTCTCACACAGCAAATATCACTGATTTTATACACATGCAGACCAATACACATAATCATTCAGATGCGATCTTGCTATTCAACCAACTTTCTTCTCAGAGATAGAAACCACAGACAAGGACCATTCGGCCTCACAAAACATATGCAACCAATAATGCGTGTAGTTTAGTTGAGTGATTCCTCTGTAGATGGACGTTAACAACGATCCTAGTGAGCAAACGTGGAACTACTGTTTGCGCCCTAAAAACTACCTAGTTTGCAAGAGACATCTTTTTGACATTTTAAAGGTTTTTTACCTGATACCCATGCAGGGTTGCTAGCACGACGCGCGGATCATAAATGCCAACTTTACGCCCTAAACACATAAATAAGTATTCGTCCTGATTGAGTCGAAACAACGTCGTATAACAAGTAACTACGGGGATATAATATATTTGTTGGTAAACCGTCGGCGTCGGCGGAGTCAGCAGAATCGATATAAACTGACTGTTTACTTAACAGTGATTAAGTACAGCGTATTTCGGCGGAATTGATGTTTGCCCGAAATTGCGTCGAATCTCGCGCTAACGTTGCTGACGAGAACAGCTGGATCGTGAATATGTACCCATCTGCATACTCAACCCCAAGTCCGGAGTCCGAACGCTACAGCGGATGTAGGCAGAGACTTCCTTAGATATATTGCATATAGTGAACCATGTTTCTCATGCAGCTACTCCAAAGCAGACAATAGTAGTAGTGATTTATTGTACAAAAACAAATAATTTCCAAGGTATACATTCCAATAATACATTTGTACAATAGACGCGGCAAACCCCAAAAAGATAAGCGTATGTTGGGCATTGACCGATAGCAAGAGACAATTAAATATTAAAAGATGATAACTCAGTTAAAATTACTGAGGCTAAGCGCTCAACGATTCGAGACGGACCAGGAGTTGCAAGAAGCAGTTACCACGTTTCTAAACGGGCTGGCGGCGGCTTAAGGATCAACGTTTCCAATGGTGGATCCGTTTTTTCAAATAAAAAATTCCTTGTGCCTGAAAAAAATGTGGGAACCCTATTTTTGAAACAACCCCCGTATATGTGAGAGTATGAACGGTATGTGCGTTCAGTAACATGATCTTAGCAATAATGACGTAGGCTCCGAAACTATGACCTTGGCTCGCCTCATGACCTTGACTCCACCTCGACCGGGGTTTTATCGAAATTTTATTGCTCAGATAAGATTTAGACTGTTGAAACATAGGTACGCTGTAGGCCTTAACTCCCATTTTACATCGACAATATATCCACGGATTTTTTCATGACTTGAGTTCATAGCCAAATTTCAAAAGTGTAAATCTATGAAGTTCTTTGTGGATTTGTTTACTTTTGTCAAGTTGGGCGTCAAATCCCATGGCACCAACCTTGTTTTGCTTTCCGTTATATTGAAAAAGTTTGCAACTGAAGTATAGAATTTTGAAACAACTACAGTATTCAACATATGGGATCTTTATGAGATTTGTCTCAAAATCAAACCACGATAGACGAAAAAGTTAAAAATGTTTCTAGCAAGATTTTTGTGTGTGGCATGTGTGGTTGGCAGCACCGAGTACTGACAGATAATGCATCCATTTGTCCATTAATGTAAACACAGCAAAACATAAATCAAATCCAAGCGAATAACCAAAATTTCTGTGTTATGTGCCGCGGTTATAATATGGTTCAAGATGACACACGAGTTGATGACGTCAGTTACACGGATCGCTTGAACGCGTTGGTTTTAACCGCGGTTTTGTTGTTTATTTTAGAAAAGCGCGTATATAATCTCTGATTATTTTTATTATCACTTAATAATCGGAGCTTTTTCGTCTACAACTGTATATGGAAACTTTAAATAAGAAACCTTTCATAATATTCATGGGAGAAATGTTTTTTCAGATTTTTTTTTAATGATGGAACCATGGCTTTGTAGCTATGATAACTTTCAATTCTCTAAATTTTTCCGCATGTCAAAGAAAACATTTTTATTGATTCAGCAGAAATGATGAAAAAAGAAATTAGCAAAACCGTATACAGGTGGATATCATCTAGTGAGTTTATATGGCCATATTTTAATATTCTTGTGGTATATGGCTACACAGGATACTTTGTTAAGCATAGGAACTACATTTAAAGTGTCCCCAACAACCGTAATGAGTATAACTAATAAGGTGCTCCACTTTATGGTAAAACTGAAGTCAGCCTGTATCAATTTTCTCAAAAATGAAGCTGAAGTAGAATAACAATATCCAATGCCCGGCAAAATTCTAACTTATCACATTTCAAATAATAACCAGAAATATAAAACTACTCTTGAGTAGCTCAAAACGCTGACTGCTTTTATCAAAATATGGAATACTCGTACAATGGAAAGCAAGCACTCATTTTTTGCTTCTATCAGAACTTCAGAATTTTTCATGTTCATATTTTCGGATCCAGCGCCTTAAATTGTCAAAAGTTTCTTTTGCTTTCGGCAATCAGTAACAAAAATAAAAATGTTGTCCATGAAAATGTCGAGGTCTGCAAAGTGAGTGATGAAACTGGCGACGTAGCGTTCAATATGGCAATACTGAAGGCGCCGAGCTTGGAGAGGAGACAAGGAAACATGTGATCCACTTTCAGTACAAGTTTAAACTCGGTCGAGTCATTTGGTTGTCCGTGGTAATTTTTTCAGTGTCAATTTCGAGCAATAGAGTTTTGTTAAGAGCCTCGGTTTTTCGGTGGTTTTGAGGCATTTTCAGAAGAACCGATGAAAATATGGACAGAATCCGGGATCTTGAGCGTTCAGATCGTCAGTTGACAGGCGGAATGATCTGGGAAGAGTTAAATTTTACTCACACCATCGTTCGTCAGATCAAGAACAACTGGGTTTACGATCACGACATTGCTCCTTGTCACTCAGCAGTGTCAATGAATGACTTTTTGACCAGTAAAAACGCTCCTCAGCATCCTTGTCCGCCTGACTTGAGTCCTTGTAACTTTTTTCTCTTCCCGAAGTTGAAGAATCACCTCAAGGCCACTAATTTTGGGACAGTCGAAAACATTCAAACGGCTGCAGCTAACCAGCTGAAAGCTATTCCAGTATCGGAGTTGTAGCACTGTAATGAGGCGTGAAATACGCCCCCCGCACTCTGTGGCTTCAAAAGGAAATTATTTTTAGAGTGACAATGTAGAATTGAATAAAAAATAAATAAAAACCAGTCTCGTCACTTAATTTACATACCTCGTAAATGAAAATTTGATCCAAGGCAGTCTATTTCAAAGTTTCCCATGAAAAAAATTCGGTGTTCTGATCGAATACCTGTTTCCAGAGTAAATCAATTTTGTACATTCCAGATCGGATGTCAATTTGTCGCTAAGATTCACGGCTCAATTTGTACCCCATATTCAACTTCAGCGTCCAAAATTACCTAAGTTTCCCAGCTAAAACCGCTTGTGATAACGAAACATAAAAATGGAATTTTCAAGGTTGTACGGTAAAATAAAACACCAAAACGACGACAACGTTCTGTATTAAAAATATCAAAGACATCCAGCGTACTGTACTTTCAATAACAAGAACTCATACAATTTCAATTAAATCACTCGCTTTCATCTTCAGACTCTTCCTCTGCCTCTTTCAGCCAATCAGTGAAAGGTTTCACTTGTCTATGAAACTTGCTGCCACCGATAAGGGTAGAGAACCAGTTCAAAATCGAGTCTTCGGAGATATAGTCCTTATTGTAGAAATACTGAAGGACGAACGTCACCCATTTATCTGGCAGGGACTCGCTACACATAGCAACATCCTAAAAGCGCAGATCAATGTGGTAGTGAAAATATGTACAATCAAAACAAAAAAATATCTAGTCTACTGAACGTACACCGTGCTGTGAAAAATCGTATACAGCTTTCTGTCCTCACACAGTGGTACCGTGGTGTGTGCCTACGAGACGGCGTGGTGCAATTAGAAAGCGATCCGAGATAGTTTACCGATACGGTTTTTTTCACTTGAATGCCGCCAGATGGGGCATCAAACAGCTTGAAAGAACAAAGGAACAGAAGCGTGAGCAGGCTTGAATTTGACTCTCAACAATCAATCCTGAAAGTACTCGCCGTTGCGGATGCGTTCATCCGAAAATCGTACAGAAACGTTTGCGGTTTGGATAAATGTAAAGACTTAGTATCTACAAAGAGTTTCTAACAATCAGAGACTATCAAATACAGTCATCCAAACAAAATAATATCAAGACGACAATGACACACAGAGCTGGTGCCCTGTAAATAACCATTAAGAACTGTCAGAAACTTATTGTTCAAAAAATCTAAAACGAAAATCAGGACTATAGTTACCTGTATCGCCTCCAAACAATCCTTCATAGCGCTTTCGTTCCTGATATAATTTTTCAACACTGTAGTAAAATATGTCAATAATCGAGATACATTAGCAAAATACTGACCACCTTCTGGTTGTCTCAGAGACATTATCAGAATGGCCTTAACGACGTTGAAATTTACCTGAAATTGAACGGTATTCAGATCAGCTTCTAAACAAAATGACTTAAAGCATGCATTGATTACGTCCTTGGCATCAGAATAAAAATGTTCATTATGAGAATTGCTAAGGCAGGCAAAAAGTTCCAGCAAAGCATAATATAATCCTTCACATCAATTACCTCTTTAAGTGTGACATTGTAGGCATAACGTGAAGAATTTATCTCAAGTATCAGATTATCACAAGGAAGTTTATCTTCAAATCCTCTCGTTAGACTGTCTATAACCTCGGTGTAGAAAACTGAATCATACAGAAATTCCATGTATAAGCCAAATCTTCGGGATGATTGTTATCGAAATTAAAAAACACCGACAGTTCGTTTTTGGGTTGAAACACTTACGTTTTGTGTCATCAGGAGGAGGTGTCTGCGTATAAGACAATTCCTCATCGTCACTGACACTGAAAGCACACTCGCTTTCATCCGATTCGTAAGTGAGATCTCCAATGTGCAATCTCGACAATCTACGACCTAAGCCTATTATTGATAGGTCCTCCTCATCATCCACAGTGATTCGGAGTCTATATGCTCTATCTCCTAATCTATCCCCTTCTTCATCTTAAAAAGCAACAAAATGCGATTATTTTGACTTGATGGATTGTTTTTCATATAATAAAAATATATCAACACTGAAAAATCCTCCTGGTGGCACCTCAAAATAATGCAGTTGACTGCCACTTTGATAACTGTGATATTATACAGTAATTGGCAAATTACCTTAAAAATATATAAAAATCAAAATTGAGGGAGATTAAAAAATGTCAAACACAAAAATCGATCTATCATAAGATATGATGTTATACTGGATAATCAACAAACCTGATAAGAGTATATGAAGCAAACTTTTGCTTTAATTCTGAACACACTTAAATCAAATAGTTAAATCAGCTTGACGTATGCTTGGATTCCTCATTAGAAATTACAATCTTTTGATAAGCTGCTGCTTTGTGCACAAGATGCTAAGCAATCAGATTGAGTGTGGTGAAATGTTTTCCAACTTAAACTTACTGTGCCTAGTTTGAATAGTAGGAACTACACTGTTTATCTACCAAAAGCTTTAACAAATATAATAGGTTAGCTTTGATATGAGTGAACATGAACATATATATATAAAAGAAGAATATCGTCATATATAAAAAACTGATCAGTGACGTAAGCCTTTGCTAGCTTTTCAGTACCTTTTAGTATGCATCTTTTTGTATTTTAGGAGAGTTAGGGTGTCTTATTTGTTTTTCATCACTTGAATAGTGTTTCTCTGTGATCTTGTATCTGTTGAGAAATATATGAAAACAAGAAAATTAAACAAAATAATCGATACTAATTTCGCTATCAGCGACCCTTAAAACATACAAAACATTTTGATTTCGAAAAAATCGATATCTAAATCGTTACCAGAGCGACCTCAAAAACGTGAGATTTGAATTTGACTCTATCCCAAACATTTTTTTTGCAAAGAATATATATATAAAGATCATGAAGTTTTTGGGCAAATTGAGCGAATCTTTCTATACTATAACTATCTAAAACTGTAATGACTCATCGATGTTCACGTGAACATCACTTAACTACCAGTAGTCGGCTGTTCATAGGCGGGGTATGAATGTTTAACATGGGTGAACTAGATTTGTCACATGCTTAATAAAGAGTGGTTTGAAACATATTGTAAGTCAAAAATTTGGGAATTACCTTTATTCATCGTCGCTTCCACTTACATCTGACAGTAATAAACTGTCGCTATCGCTTTCCTCGTTGAAATTGACTATAACTATGATGGTGTCGATGTGGTGGTCAAGCTGCCACATTTTTGTTTCTTCCTTCACAACATGACGGATAGCATTCTGCCAAGCTTCGGGCGTTACTAGCTGTATGGAATACAATATAACCCTTCACTTGAGCCCAGATGAGCTCTATTGGGTTCAGTTCACAGTGGTAGGGCGGTAACCGCAGCACAGTGACACCACATTGACGGGCCATCTCATCAGTCACGTAACTAATGTTCGCAGGTTTGTGCTGTTTAATTTTTTCATACAATTCCGCTTTTACACATGAATCGTCAAACGGGATTCCTTTTTCGCGCAACCACTGCTGCATGTCACTTTTTCGAGATCCCATAGTCGGTACACGTTCGGCTCGACGACTATGGTAGGAAGCATTATCCATGACGATCACAGAGTTGGGCTCAACTCGCTGAAGCACCCCTTGAAACCAGCTCGCGAAGCAGCTGGCATTCATTTCGTCATGGTAATCACCTCCTTTCTTAGAGACGAAAATCAAGTCACACTCTTCTAAAAAGCCACTATCGCTACCAATATGAGTTACGATCAATCTTTGACCTTTCCCTGACGGTCCATGAAGACCTGTTGACAAACCTTCAATGCTTGCTTGTCGGTTACTCACTACGTTTTTGTCTATCCAGGTTTTTTTAACTGTGTGACCTGCATTTACCCATGTCTCGTCCAAATAATAGATTTTTCTGCTTTGTCGCCTATATTCAATCATTTCGCGTAGGTATTTTCGACGCCAGGCGACTATTTCAGGTCTCTCTATCAATACTGACTTCCGATTACGCGTTTCGTAATGAAAATTAATTTCGTGCAGGGATTTCCTCATTACCTCGACGCTCATTTTGGGTATAATTTCATTTTCCTTGATCGCTGCATGTACAGCCTTGAGGGTTGGTATCTCATTCCTAAAGAAGAATGAATGTACGGTTCGCCTTAACGCCATGTTGCTATCGTCATCCAATTTAATGGCCTTTCGTCCCTTCAAATTAAACTTTGGATCAGTAGTAGCTCCAGTTTTCTTCTTTTCATGCACCACCCTGCGAATGGTCCACTCTGGAGCGCCTGTCATACTTTCACAACGCGCGAGTGCATCTCCCTGCGACATAGTTCTGTTCAGATAATTGAACACGTTGAGCACGATTTCTTTCGCGTCCCTCTTCAGTGCTTTACGAAGCCGTCTACTTGTTCCCTGGCTTTCAGTACTTCCACTCGTGCCATTTGTACTCTCCATGGTTATGTATAACCAAAACAGTAACCACAGAAACCACAACAATAACAATCACACAACAATTGTTATAAAAACACACAATATGCGATCGCTCAACGAAACACGTTCCAATGCGTTGCCGACGCCTATGAGTCTGCCGGTCGAGGCGCGTCTTTGATTTCATTGGTTCTACCGGCGGAGAACAATCAGCCATTATTTCCATCTCTGTCTGTGCTGTTGACCACCGCAAAGCCACAGAAACGACATATGTCGTACGCTATACGGCTGTACTGGAAGGAAGCCGGGATCGAGCTCTGATCACGTGTTGATCACGCGTATGAGTCATTACAGTTTTAAATAGTTGTAGTATAGTTTTGGCCATGTGAGAGGTCTTTTGATTCACTGTTGCCACATGAACAAGGTTATCTGCTTTCCTTCTGATGAAAGCCTAACCTCCTTGACGCAAAATTCGCGAGCTTTACCAATTATCATACTCAAGTTACACTACTTGGCGACAAAATATACCATCGAAATAAATATTTTTGAAAAAAACCCACTATCGAGAAATACAAGAAATCAAAAAATCTTACTTACAATTTTCTGGCTTCTTAGCAACCACCAAACTATTCTCCACAAAAGTATCGTTCTCGACAACACATCCATTGCCCAATATGCTACCCGCTGTAATTTTACTTTTACTTTTAACTGTACAATGTTCGCCTATTATACTATGCGTTATCACCACGTCATCTTCAATCTTCGTATTGGAGAACACAAACGAATTTTCTATTTTTACGTTTTTGCCTAAAATTACGTCAGTGCCTAGGACTGCATTTTTTAACCCGGCCGATTCAGAAATTTTGGTACCGTCGCCAACGTAGACGTCGTTTTTCAATTTGCGATTCCTAAAAATCAATGAAAATAAATAACTGTCATCAGAATATTTGTGTTGACTTTTCAAACCGCAGAAGTTATTTATTCACTATTATTGATGAAGGTATTCTCCCGGCATTTTTCTATACCTGGGCAAGCTTTTATATAGCCTCTCTCAAGACTGCTTGAACTTATTTATGGAAATGAATTCTGATGTAAAATCTCGAGCTCGACACGAATCTGTTGTCAAAAATGGTGACTGCTACTTGAATTTACAAAGTTGACCTCCAAATAACGTGTCTTGGTCATGAATGACGTCATCGACAAATTGCGTTTACAATACCCTGAAACTTTCCTCTGAACCATTTTTTCATTAGTTATGCGTGTTTACCAAATTTTCGGGGTGTATTATTGGTATTATTCCACGACATTATTGAAAGCCATCCCTGTGCCCTGTCAACCACTTATGCTTAACATATTCGTGTCGGCCAGGGTCTCTAGGCGCCACAGTTGCCACCTCGAAGGGCCGTATCGTCAGTCGTTCCTACAATTGTGGTCTCCTTGATTTTCATAGACTTTTCTCTCCTTCAGAAAGGCTGGGATATTTCTAGATTCCTATCGTTCCGTGTCAGCGCTACTCTATTGTGTAACTATTAAGAATCGTAGGTAATTTCAGGCTGATGAAACAAATGATATGAATCAAAAGCATGAAGAATGTGATGCAAATAGATATGTGTAGCATAACCTCAAAATAGAGCACTGACTCGGAATCGGAACAGTTGAAAACTATGAAAATCGAGGAGGCCATCAACGCGATCTAAAATATTGTACGAACGATTGACGATACGACCCTTAAGACTACATGACGAATTATACTTTTCAACATTGATAAACACAAAATACGATACCTTTATATCATGTTCAAGAAGAAAAAAAATTCCTCAAGAGAAAAATGGAGTCTGTTTTTATTGCTACTGCGATCCTAAATTGGCAACATGGCGGTAATGGTGGAACTTGTATGTGAATTTAGTTAGTTTATAAAAATAACTTACCTTTTTGTAGAAGACATAAGAGGATGAATCCATTTATTTCTCAATTCATAGCTGGAAAAATATAATAATAATAATAATAATAATAAAAGGCTTTAATTTTACCTGGCAGGTTACATCAGCACAAGCTGTTTTTCAGAACCAACCAGGGCTAAAAAAAATTCAAGTAAATGCAAATACACTGAAGATAATAAGAAAATTTGAAGCAGAAAAAAATTTTTTTTTACAGAATTGTAGCGTATGCATGGAATAATGAACAAAAGGCCAAAAGAGACACGTGCATCAACCGAGTACATAGCAGAATAAAAAACCATGCTTAGAAGTAAAAAAAAAAAATCGGTATATGGCAGAAGATATTAAAATTAAAAGTAAACAGCAATAGATTCGTAACCAAAACACAAACAAATGTAAAGTGACAAATGAGAAAACATGCACAAATAAACAAATATAAAAATAAAATTACATAAAAATACATGCATTTTCTTTTAAAGCTGCACACAAATAGAGTTTTCAAAGCTTGAGGTTCTTTGTTGTAGAAATCGGGCGCCTAATATATTTTAAAATGAAGGTAGATTCCTTTATGATACACTTATGGACATAAATGATCATTATAATTTTGACAGGGTTTTCACTAAGATGGCACTTAGTAATTACCTTATTGCTTGGTACATCCTCCAGTTAGTTATCGACCCACCATATTGGTTCCCCTTCAAAATATGGCAATAAACAGTACTTCCTAATATTTCCTCGTTCATTAGCAACCCTCTTACAAAGTCATCCTTAGTTTGAAAATCAAAATTGTCAGAGAAAAGTGGCAGCACAGATGCTGAACAAATCGCTATGTGGGTGTCTTTTAAGTTGTGCAGAAGTGATACTGAGGGGTTTTCTAAGAAAATTTCCTAAAAAATAAAGTCAATCTATATTCAAAAAGAATATCAAAGCTGGATACTCATAGATGATATACAGTATCTCAAAGTATTGTGGTCGTGGAGGTCCATATTTAATATCTACAAGATAAAAAGAGAGAGAAATATATATGTGACAGTGACAGCGCAAATGAAGTGTGCTTGACAGCAGGCACGAGTTTGTTTATGCTTCATTCGCACTCTTCTTCGAACATACTTGTTTCTCTCTCTATCTTGCTCATACACATCAAATAATGGACCTCAGTGATTATCTGCCAATACTGTAGACGTCTGTGGATAAAAAAAATAATTGATGCTTCCCTCCAAGGAAGATTCACAGTAAATACCAGGTAGAATCAATCAGGAAGAAATAAAGTTGAGAAAAGTGATATGAGGATATATTTCATATCAACAGCATTCTGTGTCAACCCAGCAATAAAATGAAATCTTACCAAAGGAAAAGCAATTTTTCTATCTTTAGTTTTCCCAAGTTTCTTGTGAAACAGCACTCTGTTATTAGAATTTGCAGCCACTAAAAGTTCTTCATGGGGACATCTGCCAATACCACCTATTCCACTTTCTTGAAGAATCAAGGTCATAGCAGCACCCTTATCATTTTTAGTAATATTACTGAAAATAGTCTCGTAAGAAGGGTTAATGAATAAAATCAGACAAAACCATACTTATGCTTCCTTAACAGAGGCAGTAGTTGAACATTTGACACAGTTCCAGGTTCTAATAACACAAATTCTCCACGCAAAAGCCCCTTTGCATCCAAGTCCCTTAAGCAGTCTCCGAAAGATCTACATGATTCAGAAACTATTACATTTACCTTCATTGTTAAGGTCCAGCCTTCTCCATTTTTGATACACTTGCTAAAATGACAAATGAAATAAAATAAATAATGTCTTCTCAATGTGTACCAAAATAGAATCGAACAAGTAATAATTGAATTGTCTGCGAGTTTGAGAGTGTTATACAATTTTTTATCTAATAAGAGAGCTCATTGATTTGGGGCTCCCAAGATGTAGAACCCATACTTGATATGTCTTTTAACAGCATCGACATGCGTGCAGCAAAACAGAAATGTCTCTTCTATGCCTCCAAGAGAAAGAAATTCCAGTGTGTAGTCTATTAAGGGCCTATTAAGAACAGGTAGAAGAGCCTAAAAGAAGAAACCCTTTGATATTACATCATACATATCCTAAGGTAGATTTTACATGGGGCATCTCTTCAGAAATGGGCAAAAATTCATCATCAAAGGTATCTGCAACAACAATCGCTTGCACTGCATTTTCTTTGTGAACGATCTGCCCAGCTTTTTGAAACATGTTTTCAAAAATTCTACTATTTGTTTTGGCAAAAACAGATGGTTAAAAACACTTTAAAGTTTAAAAATTAGGTTAAGTTTGCAACGCCAAAGCTACCCGCTAGTGATGGGCAAAAAGTATCTATCCGATACAAAAGATCCGATACTTTCCGAAGTCAGAAGTATCCGATACTTTTTAATAAATATATCGAATACTGTAATAAATACTGACAATCTGACTATTTATACATACTGTAGTGTAGTCAGACAGTCAGAGAATGACAGAAAAATAATGTACGGTTATGGCCAAATAATTTTCAGCAGCTGTGGATGTAAAAGTATCTGTCGTAATCGTCAAATACTCCGTATTTTTTAGTAAATTCTTTACTTTCTGAACAACCTCGTCATATGTTTGGTGCAACAAGCTGTTGCTTAAAGTTTTTCTTGAAGGAAGTTTATAAGCAGGATCAAACTCTTCTAACAATTCTCTGAACCCTTCATTTTCAACAATAAATGCAGGTTCTTAGTACGAGGAATAGACATTGGCCGCGTAGCAAAAGTCGATATTTTAGATTGTTTTGATGAGGGAAAAGACATTCGTCTTTTGCCCTTATCAATTTTTTTTCTGAAGTGTAGAAGAAGTTGATGGTCCGGGTATTTCCTCCAACTCCGCAGATGTTCTTAAAGACGAAGGAGACGGAAGATCTTGCGTTATTACCGCAAAATGCTTCGCCTTCAAATGTTTCCTCAAATTGCAGGTTGCATCGCCTCTATAGGATAAGACATTTTTACAAATGTCACACTTTGCTTTATTTGAATCAATTGCATTGAAATACAACCAAACACCACTTCTTCTTTTATGACTCATATTTTATTATATTTTGAAAAAGAGAATATATTATATAATACACTAAGCACTTCTAAACTTATGTAAATATGTAAGCTATACTATTTGATATGACATAACCCAGCAGTTCTTCTCAACGCAACGTCGAGGCTGACACGTGGGATTCCCAGAACTCAAAAGGATGTTGATGTCTACCGTCACGTTTATGTAGATGTCGACATCGATATTCGATATAGATTCGATCTTAGGTATTGGGAACCGAAAGGATAAAAAACTAAGGCAGTTTTACGAGATTGGTAATTTAAATACGATTTTTGGGTTGTTGCACGTTCCGGTTGTCAATTGGGGGAACTTTTGGGAATTAAAGTGTTTCATTTTGATTTCTAACACTTAACTGAAGCAAAAGGCTGAAATTAATTTCTGGTTACAAAAGCCCAGAATTTATATTTCATTTTTAACCAATATTGTAACAATAACAAATATAGCAATGTAATTTAAAATTCAGGGTATCGCTCATCACTACTCATCAGTCATTTCCAATTTCTAGTCTATTCTCGATGATACCTACTTATAGGAGAATTCGAAGGTCGGGGCCTGGATCAGCGACATAAAAACACGAACAGGATTATTATTATTTATTATTATTATTTCACAATAGCAGTATTAAATTAACGGATACTAACGGCAATTAATCGAGCCGATACTTGGTATCGGTATTGGATACTCAGCATGGGATACTTACAGATAAAGTATCGGTATCTATTCGATACTTGCAAAAGTATTGATTAGTCATCACTACTACCCGCGCCACCTTTTGCGCATAAAGCGCCATCTTATGAGTACTGACTATAATTACGCTACGCGCCATCTCTGGAGTATTGTATAAATTACACGAGGCGCCATCTTGTGATGAATAACGTAAGCTATATAAAGCGCTACGTCTTGCGCTAACGCTCAACTTTTATAAAGAGGCATCTTATGGGTAGTAACGAAATGTACGCTACGCGCCTGCTCTGGAGTAGTGTTTCAAATTACATGAAGCGCCATCTCATGAGCATTGTTTTAAGCTATATGAAGCGGCATCTCTTGAGCAAAGGCTTAAATACTTTAAGACGATTCTTATGTTTTCTATATTTATTTGTTACACGAAAGAGGCCCGATAAGAACTTAGCCTACAAACATTTTGAAAAAGTGCCGATTTATTCCTCAGCATAGGACATGGTCTTTTAAGATGCCTACTGTCTCAGCTATCTCGTACACCATCAATAGGCGGTCTGCCAATACGACATCATGGATTTTTGTCACATTATTCTCCGTGGTAGCCGTTTTCGGGCCACCTGGGCGTCATCAAAAACCAACGTGCGACCACGTTGAAACTCATTTTTTTACGGTCGCCATCGAACGAGAAAAGTCACCGTACAGCATCCAAGGGCTCTTTGATTTCGCTGCGCGATTTCCCTTCCAAATACACGAATCGAATCTTCGACCGATATGGCTTTTTTCATTTTTCTAAAATCCGCGGACACATATGGTTGGTTGGACGATTGGAAAATAGAAAACAGGAGCCACAGTTTCCGACACCCTAATCAATTGTGACAAATGTGTCAAAACGACGTATCCTCCTGTCAAAATGGCATGAGTGACATGAATTTCGGCCAAACATAACCGCCACAAAATTAAGAATGTCCAAACCTCGGAATCAAACTGTGATCATCCCTGCAGATCAAGTCGTACCTGACGAAGCTCTAGTCATAGAAATACCCAAAACGTTGAGGAACAAGCCGGTCGTTATAGCCCGAGCAAAAGAGGGATCCCAGGTCAGTGTTTTCCACTGATTTCATGGTACAGAGGTATTTGTTATAATCAGTAGGTTATTTCGAAGGCAAAGCCAGAAGTCGGAAGTCGATCTTGTCGATTCGAACATTGAACTTGCTAGGCTCAGGAGGAAGATTCTCGGTACCACAGAAATAAAGGATCGCGGTTTTGCAGAGCTAAAAGTAGAATGAGTAACAGAATAAGCTTGTAGATAAGACCATGATGCCATACGTTATCGAATGCTCTTGCGATATCTGGCGACCACTACTCTGACTCCGAGTAAATCCGCAAGTGACCGTCTCAACCAGTCTGATTGTCTGCAGCTCAGTAGTATTCTTTGCGGAAGCCGGACTGTTCCTGTAGAATGATTTCTCCCTCCACAAGAAAATCCTGCAATCGCTCAAGAATGAGTCTCATGGAGTTTACAACGAATAGATAATAAACTGGTCGTGCAATATTCGCCTGGATTCGCGGTCATCCCTTACTTCGGTATCATTATTACATGTGCAAGCTTCCAATCACGAGGCAAGCCAACTATATATATTAGCATATAGCTACAACGCCATCTGCGAGACACTAACCTTTTCAACATAGATTTCTACTTATTGCGGAAAGGAGAACTATAGCTGTGATATATTTTTATAGATGGCGCTACATTATCTCATTTCACCTCGGATAATTTTCAGAGGCAAATATAGCTTAAGAGGTCGGCAATCTTCTTTATCAACGATGAAAGAACTGAAAATTCAGAAGCAGATTCTGCATACTTTCTTACAGACGAGAAATTGTTGCGATGCCACCGACTACTCCATGTTCCTGAGCAACGTCCAGAGCTCAAAATCGGCACCTGGGATCATGGCTGGAGGTGTTTACGTTAGTTCTTACTCGCAGCACGAAGATCAGTCAATATCCCGACCTCATCCTGGAACACCTCCTTCACATCAAATGCCTACTTACTCGCAGACTATAGCAGGTTCAGACAGGCAGTGCGGGAATTTGACGGCGAATATCTTCATGCAGACACCGAAAAAGCAGACTGCTGCTATCACTACTTCTACGGAGTCTTTTGGTGAATTCAACAAATCGTGAGTAATAGTATCTACCTTCGGTCCTGGTATTGTACTGGTATGATACGATAAGAACTAGTCACATCTGTCGTATCTTCATGCTAAACAGCAAACTCGGCAAGTTTGCAAAACACGTAAAGCTAGTTTTTAACATTCCATATCAGAACGTGGTATAACCAAAACTTTGCGGTCGTCTCTTGGACTATTAGTGGTTTACAAACAAAAACTGCGATACGTGTCGTTGGCTTGGCGGTTCGCTCACAGGTCGCGCTGCATTCACCGAAGCGGTGTTGCCAAACTGCCATAAAATATTTATAAAACGCCACATTTATACTAAACTGAAGGGGATTCAGCTCTTTTCACGGTTTTTGGTGGTTACGTCAAAAATTCATACGAAATGAACGTATCGTCCTAAGGTCAGGCTGTCTAGATAACTGGCGACCATGTCAAATATACCGACGATTGGTCAAATGAGCAAGTTAAGGATAGCAAGCTTTTGAATATCCTAGCTAACGTACTTCTTTTGTAACAAAATTAAGTTGTGTGGTATTCCGCGTAGGGCCTTGATAGATAAATAGCTTACAGGTTTTGACAATAGCTTCTCTCGCGTGAAGTATGCTTTATAACTTTATTGGATGAAAAATATGTTTCGTAAGCTGCAACTGGATAATTGAACGAATAAAATCAACTTTGAATAAAATTACATTCCCTACAGGTGATGGTCAATGAATTCATCCAAAAAGGATTATCTATCTGGCAACGCCGCATTTATTTCCGCCTAAATGAGAACAGCCGTGATCAGACGCCATCAGCTGTTTTGTGGACGCCATGTTTTTGGAGTCATCTTTTATTTCTCTCTCGTTTTGTTCTCCATGTCTAACTGTGTTCTCTTTATATAACTACAATTTGCTTTTACGTCTGTAGAGGGAGGAGGCCTTCTAGATTATCTACTCAGTGAATAATATTCATATAGACGAAACGAATTAGCTAAAAAGGTAATGTAGAAAGCACTATATAGGCATCCAACTCAAAACTATCTAAAACTGTAATGAATCATCGATGTTCACGTGAACATCACTTAACTACCAGTAGTCGGCTGTTCATAGGCGGGGTATAAATGTTTAACATGGGTGAACTAGATTTGTCACATGCTTAATAAAGAGTGGTTTGAAACATATTGTAAGTCAAAAATTTGGGAATTACCTTTATTCATCGTCGCTTCCACTTACATCTGACAGTAATAAACTGTCGCTATCGCTTTCCTCGTTGAAATTGACCATAACTGGCATTTGGGGTATAATTTCATTTTCCTTGATCGCTGCATCTACAGCCTTGAGGGTTGGTATCTCATTCCTAAAGAAGAATGAATGTACGGTTCGCCTTAACGCCATTTTGCTATTGTCATCCAATTTAACGGCCTTTCGTCCCTTCAAATTAAACTTTGGATCAGTAGTAGCTCCAGTTTTCTTCTTTTCATGCACCACCCTGCGAATGGTCCACTCTGGAACGCCTGTCATACTTTCACAACGCGCGAGTGCATCTCCCTGCGACATAGTTCTGTTCAGATAATTGAACACGTTGAGCACGATTTCTTTCGCGTCCCTCTTCAGTGCTTTACGAAGCCGTCTACTTGTTCCCTGGCTTTCAGTACTTCCACTCGTGCCATTTGTACTCTCCATGGTTAAGTATAACCAAAACAGAAACCACAACAATAACAATCACACAACAATTCTTATAAAACACACAATATGCGATCGCTCAACGAAACACGTTCCAATGCGTTGCCGACGCCTATGAGTCTGCCGGTCGAGGCGCGTCTTTGATTTCATTGGTTCTACCGGCGGAGAACAATCATCCATTATTTCCATCTCTGTCTGTGCTGTTGACGACCGCAAAGCCACAGAAACGACATATGTCGTACGCTATACGGCTGTACTGGAAGGAAGCCTGGATCGAGCTCTGATCACGTGTTGATCACGCGTATGAGTCATTACAGTTTTAAATAGTTGTAGTATACTCCCAATATGT
This sequence comes from Acanthoscelides obtectus, assembly GCA_963669975.1. Lineage (NCBI taxonomy): Eukaryota > Metazoa > Arthropoda > Insecta > Coleoptera > Chrysomelidae > Acanthoscelides > Acanthoscelides obtectus. The sequence continues at coordinate 6,485,551 of CAVLJG010000005.1, forward strand.
TGAATACATTTGACTCGGAAATTAGACAATATAATAACGAATTCTGGAGATTGACCTAGAACATATTTTTGCCATTTTTGCATAAACTACTACCAAGGTGAACCTTCCATTTTACAGAATGATAATGGACAGGGACAGTGATGATGAAGACAACAAAGTCAAAACGAAGGGAAAGACGAAAGAGAAAGATGTGCAAATATCGCCTCCAACTGCGAGTGAGTAAGTGAAGCGAAAATAATTTAGCTCAGAGGCGAACACCTTAGAATCTACCTTTTGCAAAGTCCAAATAATAGTACCTTGTATGCCTAGTTTGGAAAGAGAGAACGATTATTGGGCGAGCACTAATAATTGTCTTCTGAAACGAGATTGTGTATAGAATGTTTTCACTACTTACACTACGAGAGACACTAGAAGAAGAATCTAGCTAGCTATGAAAAAACAATTGAACCAGGCAACCAAAGTAAAAATGTCAAATAGTGGCCATGTGTTCTAACCTTACTTGGTTTTTTTACAAAAAGATATCTAGTTGTCTGGTGACAAACTGACAAACTCAAATTAATGAATATAACAGAGAACATACAACCAATTTGGTGTGATCAAGAGTGTATTCAAAGGGAGTACGGTAGAAAAATGTTTTCCTCCTGTTAACGTTGAAAGCCGATTTGCAACATTATTCCGATTATTGTGGTATTTAAGGACACTGCAAGAGGAGATACACTAAACATCAATTATTTCTCAATCGGTTTCAAATATTTCGAAATGTACGTTTTAGTTTTAAATGGTTTTAAATACCATTATTATTTTCCTAGATTTTTTTGTATTCATCATTCACCTTGACAGAGAAACGTAACCTGTCAACAGAGCATTGCGGTCTATAATGGTGATTTTTTTTTTGATTAGTAGTGTAAAAAGAACTTCAAGAATAGATATACGATGACTTCTAATCTAAGGTGGACCTTATCCCACAAATTTCTGTTGAACCGTTATTATTTGTGACTTTAAGCGAGGCTCAAATGCCAAAAAGCTCTTTTTGCAGCAGAACTCATGATGAAAAACACAAATCTGTCATAAATGAATATTTCACACACATCAAATATTAGGAATTCTGACAGCAGAAAAGTAGAGTTCACTTGATGCGCTGGGATCATTATTTCAAAAGCAGGAGTTCCTGAAAATATATCTACATCTAACGTTTAGCTAACCACCATTCAAGTTGCGATGGTGCAACATAAATTCAACCTAAGGTGTACCTTAAAGATAAGCTACACTTTGACAGCTTTCTCAAAACAATATTTTGGTTTATATTCCATCCAGGTTCTTAGCATAAGCTATAAAAATTATAATTTGGTTCTTTCAGTAAGTTTTTCGAAAATCTGACGAAAGCAATTTTCACAAGTCCGAAACCTGATGACTATCAGACACTCTGCATGAAATGCTGTGAACAGGAACAGTGAGTATAAATTGAAATCCTGTAGATATTTCGGTAAAGAATGATTAAAAAAATGTTTGATGGAACTCCCTGTAAAATTGGGGCAGAGCACATGTAGAATAACCTGGATTTCAAAAGATCAAAACTCAACTTTTTTGAAGATAGCAAATTTGGCACATGAAAAGACCAGTTATGCCATAAATCATAAAATGCTGTGCAGTTTTTGTTTCTGTAAACAGTTCTATAACTCTGCTGAATAGAATTGTTATCCAAAATATGGATAACTTGTATAACTTTTATATTTATTACTGCTGTGTTTTCATCACTGTGACACAATTTCGCTCTGAATAATGACATCAGAGCTTTGCTAATTATACAGTAACATTATTTAAAGTTTTCTTATTGACGTCAACCTGTTTGTCTTCTAATACTAACCTCACTTCTCGAACTTTATTGATATTCGTGTGTTTGGCGACTTTTCTCTCTCCTTTTGTTCTTCTAGGAACGCACCCCCATCAATTCCGAGAAGCCCATCACCACCTGCACTGATATCTAGTACTCTTACGGACGACTGCGGGAGATATTGCTCCAAAGAAAGGTAACCAGTCAGTCGTGACCAAGATACTTGATCAATAACAAGTAGTTTTTATTTATTTATTAAATAGGTTAGAACCACCACCAGCACCAATATGTCCTCCGCGACCCTCAGCCGTCCCTTACAAGCCCTCAGTTCCAAACACTTCGCTAGCAGATTCTAGCAAAGTTCATTGCAGCAAGTGCTGCGCGTTAGCCGCTGGAAATCTGTAAGTTTTAATGACAATTGAACGCTATTAGAGAGTTTTTAATGCAACAAAGATGATTAATTAGTAAGCATTTCGCAAGGTTATTACGTAAAAAACTATATAAGAAAAGCGACAAAATGTCATTACTTAATAACTAGATACCTCCTGAGCGTCACCAATAGTGCCATCTATGGAGGAAGGACACAATACCAGCATGCATTGATGGTTGCAGAATGCGGAAATACTCTGTAGAGTATATTTCTGAGGACATGTAACGTTACATAATGTCACCAAAAACCTATATAATGTAAAAATAATGTCATTTTTCGTTTAAGTAATACCCTATCGGGTTCATTATTTTTGAAAGCGACAGCAAAGCATGGTTTGGAAAACAAGGCTTTTTTATGACTACTAAAGTAAACCGTAGTAATTTGACAGTATTGACTACTGATAGTCATGACAGGTTGCTTACTTTTTCTATTTCAGAATCTTGTTATATTTTTTGATAGACAAGTTTCGTTATATTTGTGTCCAAACGGAGAGAAAATTAATAGCTTCAGGACCATACAACCACATAATGACAAGTGACCCCAGAACCAGCACAAGTACCATAAAAGGCTACCTTGCTACATTGCATATACACCAAGCCATCTAAGGTCATTTGCAGGTCAAGTGAATATTTTCAAGTAGGAGCTCCCTTTTTCACATCGAAATTGGACAAAGGAGCAAATTTTACGTTATGACATTACTCTGTCCATGACCTTGACCGTTGTCTTCAAGGTCATTTCAAGATCAATTCAGGACATCGAAAACAATTTGCTAACGCAAAAATGTTCGACAGCACAGTTGTGAGGTTTTTGGGGATCACCCAAAGGTGACCATGGCCCTCAAGGTGAAGTCAAAATTTTCAAAGGAAACCAATCATTTTTATGCTGAAAATGGAAAAAGCAGGATATTTTACGTCCTGAGCGACCTTGAGCTCAAATAACGTTCAATTTCTGAATATTTGAGAGCATACCAATTAGTTTATACTTGCTTCATTGTTCAAAAAGAACACCCAGTAATACTGAGTGTATTACAACAATTTTTTGTGTACATGTGTCTCAGGATTAGGTAAGTGATAGATCAAAATTTCAGAAAAATCGACTGTTGAAAAAATGTAAAATACTAATAATGCGTTGGGCCTCCTCGATGTCTGATTATGCACTCAGAAACGGGGCATACTCCTAACTAGAAGATCGATTTCCTGCTACTTGACGTCGTGCCGAAGAGCCGTAGAGTTTGTGGAAGATGAGGTAAACGTAGTAATCTTCTTCCCGTAATGTCCCAGCCGTTTTCAATGGGTGTAAGATCAGGAGATCTAGGGGGGCACGGTAACAAATCGACTTGATTGTCTTCAAAACGGGCCAATGCAATTCTGGCTATTGATGACCTCGTCTTTCACCACGCCGCCTTTTCACCCTTGCACGACCATCATCCATCCCCAAACAAAATCTGGACTCATCACTGAAGACGAAGGTACTCGATATGTGTGAAAGAAAATTAATCATTACTGAGTGTTCTTTTTTCTGCCACTTAGTATACTGTACCAAAAAAAAATTCTATTTCAGGAAATACCCAGGAATGTTCAAGGTTGTCAAATTTGTCATGTTTCAATGTACAATTTGTATTCTTTTCAGCCCTCTGACTACTGGACATTTTAAATGTATACCATCCAGTTCACATCATCGTCCTCCCAAGGATGACGCGTAAGTGCAGAACTTTTGCAGTAGTTTCAAAGCTTTCGAAATTTTGAACATTCTTAGTACCTTTGGCGTTTTGTAAATTTCTTCTTCCCAAAATTTTTATGTCGTCTTGATCGTCTTCAATCCCGAGACATCAAGAATTTTTGATAAACGAAAAGCATCACAAGGAATGTCGAATAGAACTCCACTGTCTGGAGAATCAAACAGATATACAGGGTGACTTCGAAGTTGAGTCATTTAGTTTAACAGTGAGTAGATCTGATCAAATGAAATGTTTTTTTCCTTTAACATTTTTGTGGTAAAATTAAAGTAATAAAGTTATAGCCCTTTAGAAGTTTGAGTACCGCCCTGTCTTAATAATAATATTATGTGCTCGTCTTTGGGAACAACGTATATAATCCGCCTTCATCGCATCGGAAACAAAAAAGCGAAAGAATTTGAAACGCTGATCACGATGTTTTTATTCAGTCTATGTGTCAGTCGGTAACGCGTGAGTGAATAGTGGTGTTTGCTGCGTGGCTCAAACGAAATAAAAAATGGCACATGTTTACAAAATGCTGCCGCGGCATCACGGATTTATGCGGATCGGTTTCCCAATCGAGTGCAACCAACCCCTCGTGCCTTTGTTAATGTAGTACAACGGGCTCGTGAATCAGGTGACCTAAGACCTCACAGTGGAGGGCATGCCGGTGCTCCAAGACCTCACGATCAAATACAGGTCCGCACTGAAATACTTGTCGGGAGGATACTTTATAAAACAAGGTAAACATTTTTTTTAATTTTTTTTTATTTTTATACACATATTTTGATTTAACTTCCTTCTACAATCATTATCTGAAAATTAATGACTCAACTTCAAAGTCACCCTGTATATTCCATCCGTCTCAAAAGATCAATGAGTTAAGGCAATTGAAGATTGACCAGCTTTTTATATCATCTGCTCTCTTAGTCCAAAGAATTAGATATTATTTATCTTCTAAAAAGGCTTATACTACGAAGTGATCTTAATACCAAAGATCTTAGGCATAACTTCGACTTCAACATACCTAGTTTGCTATACATAGGCTTGTACTCGTGCAGCTCATTTTATCTTTAAGCCTCACCCACCTTGTTAATTTAATATTAATAATTTCTTTAAGTGTATGTTAATGAGTCCCGACTGGATGAGTCAATAAAGGCATTATCATAGACGTTTTGATTTATATTTATTGTACGATATTTGAGCAACAACGATGGCCTTATATGTGGTTTGATTCTGCCGGACATTGGAGTCGTATTAACATGAAAACCACAAGATACATTTCAGTAGTTACATTAAAAAATGACAGCTTGGCCACTTGCACACATTATCTTCCAACAGACCAAGTCTTCTGACAGTGGAGGAGCTGGAACGTATAAAGACGAAGTTCCTAGAGGCCAAGATCAAGCTCAGCAACCTCATCAAATGTACCACACCACGCCAGGCTCAGTCAGCCAATCCAATAGGATGTTCTGGAGGACAAAGCTTCAAAAATGTTGCCACTCCTGTGTCGTCCGATACAAGCGGACCTTGCCCGATTTGTCAAGATGCTGTGCAGGGGCCATCGCAACATATTTGTCGCAGATAAAATAAAGTCAACTACGCTGTAAGAAATTGATTATAAATGTGATATGTTAAACTTAAAAATAAAGTTAGATACAGAATCGTAAGTATAAATACAAAGAAAGAAGGCTTGTTGAGAATATTTTATCTAGATATTTGTTACAAGATTATAACTACATGTTTGCATCAGGGTTGCTGAACCTACCGATGTTTTGGTGATTTTACCGAAATGAGACCTTATTCACCGAAATACAGAGCACGTCTCATTTTTCACGATTTTGTAAAATAACAATTGACTATACCCCATTCGTAGTCTATTTACGCCCCGGCACAATAAAGATGCAGAGCGGCAAAGCGGCAGCCGCCTAAACGTTGCAACAGTTATTGGTCAGGATTCGACAGGATAGAACTCAGGTTCGGGGTGTCGCGGGCAGTTGCTGTTCATATTCTGTGTTTATACTTTAGCATGCCGCGGTGTTCCGGCATTTAGGCTTCTGCCTGCGCGGCTGTTTCGATATAAAAAAAAAATGTCGTCTACGGATACAGCAGATAAAACTAAATATTTCACCCACTGCTTCCTTCAGCTATGCTTCCTCTTCAGTGACGTCTCCTCCCCGAAAACGTGACAAGAAGGGACATTTGAATATTCAGACGAAAGGAATTATCCTTAACGTTTATAAGAGCGACATTTTAGAACATCCTGAAATGAAAATTCATGATATTGATAGACGTGTGGTGGTCAAAACAGGCTTATGTCCTAAGACAATGTTCAACATTGTTAAAGAATATAAAAAAAAGTTGTCTCCACCACACAACAGGCTGCATTCCACACTAGAAAAACTTCCCACAATGACCACAAGAAAGGCAGAAATTCGACAATGGCTCCTATCGAAAGACATTGGTTTCAATGGAAATATGGTCAAAGCAGAGCTTATCCATCTAGTCAGGCAGTACAAATATAAATATAATCTTAATGTTATTGACGAAATGGCTAAAAACCAAAATAAGACCGTAAGATACACTACACTTAGACGCATTAAGAAATAAATTATTCTCGTCAATCTTAAAAAGCTTAAATATTCAACACCTTGTGAAGTTAGCCTCGTCTGTTCGGTGTCGACGTTGAAAAGCATGCAAAGTCCAACCGGATTCTGAGCAGGGCCTCGGTCTCCTTGATACCATCTGATAAATAATATCCGAAATAGGGCATCAGTTATTTTTGTTCTGCAGAGTTTGTACTTGAAACGATAAAGTATATATACGAGCCCCTTCACACTTCAGTTGGCCCAACTATTGAAACCTTAGTTTTTTTCTTATCAAATACAAATAATAAAAATGTAGCAGGGTGTTATAGGTTTAGAATATTAACAATAAATATTTTTATAATATATAGTAGAAAACACTTTATCACTCCCTAATAAAATAACACATGTTGCAATTACAGCATATCAACCTATTTTCATTTCAATGCAAAATAAGTGTATAACGCATAGGTGGCTGTGAAAAATAAAAGCCGTGACAATTGTTTTTATTAATCACAGCTTTCAGAATACGTTTAAAATAGTGTTGGGTAGTTAAGGTTTTCAGAATGGGTAGAGGAAAGGTTATTAGTGAGAAAATTCGTTTTCTGATAATTAATTTTTTTAATTCTGAGAAATCAAAGTCAGAAATTGCAACTTTGTTAGAATTATCGCGGTGAGAAATATTGTTAGAAGATATAACGTACTTAACTGGTTCAGTTAATATTAAGCCACGATATGTGAAAAAAGACCAAAGAGCATTAAGAAGAATAATCGCGAAAAACAGGCGTGCCAATTATTTACAATTAAGTGGTCTGTGGAGTGACGCTGTTGGAAAGAGAATTTCGAGGTCCACAACTCATAGAGAGGCCCACAAACTGGGATTTAGCACTTGCAATGTAAGTTTTCTTATAAAAAAAAGTGAAGTAAAAACCTAAAGTTGCACAACTTGTTTATAGGCCAAAGAAAAACCACAATTAACTTCACTGCAAAAGAAAAATCGGCTTAGATGGGCTAAAGAACATAGACAATGGACACCTCAACAATGGTGTGCAATACAATGGAGTGATGAGGCCCGATTCGAAGTTTGTGTTGGTGACAGTCGCAGTAGAGTTATTCGCAAAAAAAATGAAGCATTCCATGTTGACTGTCTGAAGAGAAAAGTGAAATTTCCAACATCCATTATGGTCTTGGGCAGTATTTCATCAAAAGGAGTAGGAAAACTTCGTTTTATTGACAGAAATGTGGATACAAACATTTGGCAATTTAAGCAGAATCGCTTTTACCGGTGATGGAAGAATGTTTGACATCCGGCCAAGATTTTGCGTTTCAGCAACATGGTGCAGCGTGCCATACCTCAAAAAAGGCTATAAAATGGATGGAAGAAAATAATGTACCACTTTTGAAATGGGTTTCTAGCAGTCCAGATCTGTCACCTATTGAAACATTGTGGCACGAGATGAAAAGGTTCTACGACAACATCCTGCTCGTACAATCACCGAACTGAGACAAAAGCTTCAAGAAATATGGGATTGTTTTACACCAAATTTTTGCCAAGACTTGGTCAACACTATGCCCCAAAGAATTTCAGCCGTAATTTATTTATATACAGTTTGGGGTGTTAACAGGTAAACCCAACACACACCCTCAGTGAACTAAAACTAAACTTACAAATATCGTATACATATAGATATATTACATTATTGAATACTTCAATATTAATATTTTTTTTATCTTCCGATATTGTTGTAACAACATAAACTGAGTGAGTAGTTCTAATTATAAGCAATAAACTATTAATTTAACTTTTTTAATAAAAGGAGTATACATAATTTAGCATTTACTTACGTTTAATTAAAGCTGAAATCAAAATTAAATTGAAATTATACCAGAAATGATATTGGAGGTAATAACTTGAGTTATGTAAAAAAATAAAACATTTCTATTTTAGTCTGCCATGGAGCTGCAATACTCATACTTTAAAGCCTTTTTCAGGAAGGTCACGCTAATGTTAAATAAATCTATATTACAGAAATTATTATGATTTTTTTGAGCCCTGGCCAAAGGAGAATTAAGACCAAGATTAGTTCTTCGGAACGGTATTCTAAACAGATGATAGGTTCTAAACGTTCTATCAGGAGTGTTAAAGTTCAAGTTTGCCAAAAGATCCGGACAGTCAGTGAGGCGATTCAACAATTTATGAACACAGCAAATGTCAGAAATCGTTCTTCTATCTTTTAAGGAAATCATATTGAACTGTTTCATAATTTGCGTATAATAAAAAATAAAGGTGATGTTACCCAATGGTAATCTTTCAATTGTTGCTTTGTTAACTTCGCGCATTTATTCGCACATTGTTTATTTGTTCAGATGTTCTATTAGGTATAGGTCTAAGTGATTTCAAATATGAATTTTTTACGACTAGAGTGTATCTAAAATGTTTTTGAGAAAATAAATTGTTTTAGAAGTATATAGTTTCGTCATGTTTAGTTTATAAAGGCATATTTTGGTACAAATCTTGAAGTGGGCCAACTGAAGGAGCTCGTACGAATGAGATATTATTTTATAGAAAAAATGCGTATTTCTTAAAAAATGGAGAAGTTAATATTTTTTAGTAAAAAAAAATTCCTATATGACTCTTTGTGACGCTGTTCTTGCTACGATCCTGATTTTTCACTCTTACCTGTCCTTGAATCTACCGAACTTCAACGACACTATCTACCGATTTCGTCTTCTTCGGTTCGGCAACAGTGTTTTATACACCTTAGGAAAAACCATTGTTATACATGGGAAATCATTTCTTGGCAACAGCGCATCGGCTCGTCTATTTTCATCGCTATTCGTACATATTTCCTACCGTTAACCGCAGACCTGTATCACGAATGAGAATAATAGGCAGATACGCTGTGTTGCCAGTTTGAGTAGAGCTTCCCGAATTGTGGGGAATTTAGAGTTAAGTGTTGATTCATTCAAGCTTTTAATCAGCATGGCCTAGACGTTAGAACTTCATAAAGATAACATTGAAGCTGAATGCTGCTGGAGTATAGTGTTTCGAATATTCAAAGCGGAGCGGGACACTATACTCGTTCAATGGGTCATCAAGCCACAGTCTTTTCAACAAAGAAATTATTTTACGAAAATGCGTTATATTTTTATGATTTTGTCGTCACCAAATCTCTGTTTCTCAAAATGTACGTCTATTGTAGAATTTTCAGCAAACTAAGCAAGAAACGTGATCTAGTATTTACTCAACATTACGGATTTCTCGAAATACATTAAAAAATGTGACCTAGATACCTAACTGCCCCAAGCTCTTTAAATATAACACCTTAAACCAGGGTTACCAGGTGCTCAGTCACGATGATTGTCATGTTGTACTGCGCAAGTCAGCAAACAATCTGGCGTAATAAACGTTAGGAATCATCAGGTATTGCCAGATTTCCGAATACCGGGCACCATAGTACCCGTTATAGTTGTCCTTCAAAGTTGTCAAATCGCCGCTATGGCGCAAATTCGCCACACCAGGCAACTGTGCTATAAACAAACCCTGTTTATCACTACTATTTGATAGTCATATGGTAGTTGTAGCCCTATCTAGCGGTCCATGATTTCTCTCAATACTGTTGTATCTCTACTGGCAACAAGAATAGGGATTACAAAATCATTTACGTATACAACAATATACAAACATGAAAAATGTGATTTGAACCATGAAACATTAATACAATTTTAATAGTTTGAACTTTTTTCATTTTTGGAATACTCTTATGTGGAATCCGCAGCTATTTTTCCCGAAATTTGGGTAGACTTAGATTTCTTAGAAATATGACATATTGGTATCGGCAACTCTGCGAATGAGAGAAACAAATCGCATTTGTTGAGTGCATCCGTCTAAGCGGTAGGCGCCAGCGCCCGTTCTGCCATCTCTCTCTTTTATCACTCTTCTAATTTACCCCGTTGTCCGTCACACTCCGACGCTGCCACATAGGATCCTACAATCGAGTGTCTTTCACGCACCTACATACTTTTGTATATTTCCATCTCTCTTCCTCATCATAATGTATAATAATGGTTTTTCCCAAGCTGTATAAAAAACTTTAAAGTCAAAATATGCATTGATTATGCAGATTATGCATTGAAGCGAATAGAAAAATGTGTCAATAAATTGTCTCTTATCATAGATGATAACAGTATTGTTTCGAGTCTGAAATTGAAAAGTTTTCTCACGGTTCGACAAAATTATTTTATGAAGTACGAAAACGCCGATTTCCTATTTTACATTAGATGCTTCTGAATAATATACTAAGTGACATATAAATCCGAACACCCACTTTAAATGGTTTTATTTTAATAAAATTTTGTATAAGTACTTAATGAAGCATAATAAGTAAATGATAAAAATTTCAAAATGATTGCCCTGCTTGAAAGCCCTTTGACCTTTAGTAATGTGTGGATGCACCCTGATGTGCTACGCATTCTCCAACGCGCCTAGGCATGCTTCTGATCAGGTGGTCAATGTCCTCCTGTGGTATCTCAGTCCAGGCAACCACCAATTCCTCTCGAAGTGCTTCTAGAGTCTGAGGAGGACGTTGCAAATTGAGCAATCTCCTACCCATCATATCCCACACGTGCTCAATTGGGGATAAGTCGGGAGATCTTGATGGCCATGGTAACAATGTGACATCATTATGTTGAAAGAAGTCTCTTGTGACTCTTGCAACATGTGGTCGGGCATTATCTTGTTGGAAAGTTGGATCTGCCAGGGTGTCAAGATAGGGTAAAAGATGGGGTTCTAGTACTTCGTGGATATAACGCTGCGCGTTCATGTTACCTCTGATGAAGATTAAAGGTGACCTGGAACCATAAGCTATAGCACCCCAAACCGTAACTCCAACAGTGTGATGAACATGTCTTTCAACAAAAAACTGTGGATTCCTCCTTTCACCACGTCGCCTTCTAACCCTGGCACGACCATCGTGCATGCCTAAACAAAATCGAGACTCGTCACTAAAGACAATACTGTTCCATTCCTGATCCCAGAGTGACCGTTGTCTGCACCACTCAAGGCGATTACGTCGGTGTTCTCGAGTTAAAGGGAGGACCCAGTGTGGCCGGTATGAAAACAAGCCAAAACTTCTCATTCGTCGGTAAACACTTCGCATGTCAATAGGTCTTCCGTGTTCTGCAAACCATTCATTTGCAATGAACCTGGTAGTGGAGAAACGGTCCCTTAAGGCCAATAATCTTAAGCGGCGATCTTCACGGTCTGTTGTTCTACGGCGGCGTCCAGTGCCCCTTGCTCTTTGCGTACGGCCTTCTCGAAGCCATGCCTGACAACACCTAACCACAGTGTCTACACTTCTTTGCACTCTAACTGCAATTGCCCGAAAAGAAAGTCCAGCTTCCCGAAGTCCCACTATACGGCCCCTATCATACTCACTAAGGTGACGAAATCGTACAGGTCTCCGTGCTCTAGGCATCGTAACCGATCGTAAAGGATGTCAAGAACCAAAATCCGCCAACGTTGATTCTTTACTGCGGCTGAAATATTCATTTTTAGAGCGTTAGTGAATTAAAAAAAAGCAGTATAAAAACCGGAATGTCCAGCTGATAAGGTTGAACATTTTTTCACTTGTTATTTACAGTAAGATAAATACATTCACCAACTTTTAATAAAATAAAACCATTTAAACTGGGTGTTCGGATTTATATGTCACTTAGTATATAAGGATTTGGATATATCGAAAGACTCTATACACCTAAGTTATGTTTTGATTCTGCAACTTTGAGACTTGCGTGGTATTGGAAAAAAACCTAGATTACTGAATCTGTAGTTTTGGACATGATACTATACTAGCATTTAAATATATTTGTTCAATATTTTACAGAGATAGCACGTTCGAAGATGAAGATAATTTTCGTTGCTGTATCAGTCAGTGAGTAATCATAGTCTACATTGATACTGACAAATGCCTGTATTCACCAAACGCTGATAACGATTTGTGATAGTTCATTAAGGGACCAAAAATATTCTTCGCATCCACCAAATCATGTAAACGCGAAGTGATAAAACTCCAGTTAACTTATCAGTCCAATTCCAAACATAAGAAATTGAAGGACTGATAAAATGTCAAAAAGTCTGTGCTTGTATTGTTACTATTATTAGATGAAAATTTCCCTTTTTGTATTTTTGTAATTCAAATGTGGATAGAATTGATCGATAGATATCAACAGCAGTTCTCCGATGTCTTGTTAGCTCCTGCAAGCGAGGACGATCAATTGCATTGCAAACACATGAACCCGAATTAATTTGAACAGATTTGATGATACTGAGTTAAAATACGGTTCAGAACGAGTAAAGCAGTTTTTGAACAATAAATTGGTCTTCTGGATAACCTTAAGCAGTTTCTTTCACAGAAGATATCTGGAGCTGATATCACTTCGTTTTTATGCCACTGGACCATTTGAAATAAATATCCTTAAATTTCCATATGTTCAGTCCACATTCTCTCGAGTATATATAAAAATGAAGCATTTACTTTGAAGTAAAAGGTACAAGCAAAAGGTAGAAGTAAAAGGTTTTGCTCTAATTCGTATTCATAATCTCTACCTCTTCCTTGCAAGCAAATGCTTCGGGAAAATAAAGTAAAAGGTACGGAGATTAGCGATTTCGACAAGATATGACTTGTGCGGGCAAACAACGCATATGTGGTCTGTAACTGATGGGGTTGATCTTATTTGTCTCATAATTAAAAGCAGTTCGCACGTCAATGAAAAGAAGATCCATCTAACTTATTTGTGCAGCTATTTTAAAGTGAATAAAATATTTAAAATGTCTGACACCGATACTGAACAGGAAGTTACCGAAGATGCCCCTAACGAGATGATGTTTATCGCTGAGAAAGTCCAACCATTTCCGGAGATTCTCAGGAAATCTCAAGTTCCAGTGATGAAAAAGAAGAAAACTGCTGCATGAACTGATATCGTTAAGGAATACGTTACTTTATTTCTCAAGGAGATGGATATTAAAGCTTTTATGAAAAGAGTGAACAATATGAAAACGCGACTGAAAAATAAAACTGACAAAAATAAAACAGGGAACAAGTCCATTCGTCTTTCGTTCTGGGAGAAGGTTATGTTAAAGGTTATGGACGCGTACTAAATCGGGTACCAGGTGAGAAATAGATTCAGGTCTTCACTATTACCTTGTAGGTACTTATCATGCATGTATATTTTTATTAGGGGCTCTTGCAATTGGCGTGGCAAGTCAACTTCTTTACCTAGTTCAAGGGATGACATTATGGTGGAAAACGACGCTCATCAGATGATTATGCCTCAAGTAGTAGCTAACAAAAAGCGACCCTACACATCGGTTGAAGAGGTTGGTGCAGAAAAAATTCCTCCTAAGCCTACCTTTGCTTCGGGCAAACAAGAGTATAACGAGACGAAGCAGTTAACGACAACCCAGCTTCAACGATTAGTTTTAGTTGAACAACTGAAAGTTGCTCGTCTCCAACAACAATATTACTCTACCAAGCTAAAGAATTTAAACGAGGCATCAAACGAAAAAGCCCCGCAAGAGTATGTTGTTGTTGGATATAATATTTACCAAAACTTGTAAATAGACGTATATGTAATATGTATCATTTATAATAAAAAAAAATTAAACGTTTTTTTCCAGTTCAAACGTGTAAGTTTATTTTTAGTTTAAGTAAACACATCTTTGTACATTTGAAGTAAACGACATATACATAGCATTACATGAAAGTTTTAATCCTAATTATACACCTACATTGTTAATGGTAATAAGAAAAGCTAATTCCTCTCGCCGATTACTTAGTTCTGTTACTCCACATATTGCTGGTTTAAGCCAACGATTTATAGAAGTGCCAAAGGCTGAACAAGATCTGAGAGTATTTTCCAGAAATTACTTTTCTCTTGATTAAAAACTGCGTTTGCCTTCTTACCCTCAACGATGTCAAAATATTTTCAATATACTTTCCCATTAACCATATCAGCATTCCTTGACGTGAAAAGTCAGCAGATTACTTTCTTCCAATTTTCTAACCACTGCTCTTCTTTTATTCAAATTCGTTCAACCTTTTTGATCGTACTGGAAGTTGTTAATTTGCAAACCTTGAAAGAGGGAACTTCTCCAAAGAAATGGGTCGATTGGGAACTATACAAGTTGTTTCGTAGAGAGTTTCCTAATATCCCGATCATAGACGATCAGAACGATATTGATGCGGCTCAATCGGAGTGGACAAGCTTCGTTCAACAAGCTCCGCAACGTGCAGCTGTACTTCCTGTACAACAACACGGTTGACCTTTCCGCCCTGCATACATTCGTCAGAAAAATTCTGACAAAAGGGCTGCAATTAAGCAAGCGAACAGGTCTTGTCATCGTGATGAATCTTGTTCATGAAGTCAGAAATGCTCTCCATGAACTCCGCAATGAGCAATGGAACGACTTTCTGGCGGGGATGCTTCACTCAAGTACTCCTCTATGGAAAGTGGCGAAGTCGCTCAGAAACGGAAAGCGACAACAACTCCCGCACATCCACGGCCCAGGACAGAGCACAATGTCGAGGTTTTCGCTGATGCAATGGAAAGTCAGTTCTCCCCCAACTATGACCTTGATAATGACCTCGACGAGGAGCAACATGTTGTAAGATCCGTCAGGAGATATTTTAGAGTCAACGGCGCCGCCATTAGTGATTCTTCCTCCGAAGATTCTTCAGCTGAAGAGTTGCACAGCACATCAGCGACTTTTCCCGAGATCCTGCATTGCTCACCAGCAGAGCTTCAAGGTCATATTAAAGACCTCAAGGTGCGCAAAGCACCTGGGGAGGATCAAATCACTAATAAGGCGCTGAAGCTGCTTTCACCGAAGTCCTTGACTCATCTCGTAGCTATTATCAATGCCATGCTAAGGACCCAGTACTTTCCATCGGCGTGGAAGACTGCGGAAGTTATAATGATTCCAAAGAAGGTGGGCTTGATATTTCCCCAGGACTATCGTCCCATCAGCCTACTGTCTGTTCCGTCTAAGCTCGCTGGAAACGTGATTCTACGTCACCTTGCGAATTTCTCGTCGGATCACCATGTGATTCCTGACGTGCATTTGGATTTCGGTCTGAGCATAGTACGGCGTTATAGGCGGTTAGGCTTGTGGAGCGAGTAACCAAGGGCTTCACCCTTAACGAAAGTACTGGCATCTTGCTTCTGGATGTCTCGAAGGCATTTGGCAAGTTGTGGCACAAGGGCTTTCTCTACAAACTAATTCAAAAGGGCTTTCCATTTTGGCTCCTAAAACTTTTGAAATCCTTCATTGAAAGTAGGAAATTTCTGATCAAAATTAATAATTTCTAGTCGACACTACGGCCCAGCAGAGCCGGCGTCCCTCAGGGTTCGGTTCTTGGGCTAATCCTTTACTCACTTTTCGCGCATGATGTCTCTTGCCCCAGCGACTGTGAAGTCTATCTATGTGCTGATGACACTGCACTGGTGGCCCAGTCGCGTACCGGGATCTGGTTCACGACAGGTTACAAAGTGTGGTGGATGAGGTATTGGAATTGGCAGATCGGTGGCTAATCAAAATTAATTACTTGAAAACGCAGGCTATCTATTGTACTAAAAAACGTAGCTGCGCCACGCCTGAGTTTTCAGTGAATGGAGCTCGCATACAATGGGGAAGTTCTTCTAAGTATCTCGGTGTCATTCTTGACAGGGGATGACCAGGCAGAATCACACTGAGAAAACTGACGAAAAAGCAGAATCAACAACAAAAGTTCCTGCTGAATCTACACGCTCTAGCTCTAAAGAAAAAACAAAACCTCAAGAAATGACAAGAAGAGGCTCTAGTGACGAGAAATAAGCATTGCTGTTCCAGGAGTAGTTTGAAAAGCGTTCCACCGACATGTACTCAGAAATGTAAACCCAAGCTACAAAAAAGTGATGAACAAGTTGAAAAAGAAGATACATCTCAGAAATTGCAACAAGAAGGTAAGATGAAGCTTCGATACAGCTTTATAAAAATTCCGCAAGACTGTCTTCTGTACAACCAAGAACACTAAAATCTAAAACTCAACCTAGTTCTGTATCAATGACTGACTCGAAGTATAAGAAATCATGCACATTCATAGAAGATAGCGGAAAAAGCGATGATGTCAGTTGTAAAATGGGCTCAGAAGCAAGCTTTTCTAGCAAATGTTCTTCGAAGTGCCAAACAAGTGCCTTGAAACCTACAATAAAGACTGAGTCAGGGAAGCGTGAAGCCAATTTTAGCTATCAAACGCCAAGCCGGAGATCTAACAACAAGAGGTAGAAAAGCAAATAATGACCTCACACACCTCTGAAAAGGTATTCCAAAAGCATATTTTTTAATGAAACAATGAATTGAAGTAAAAAATTCCATGTTTAACCTTCAAATCGCTTTCTATAACTAATTTTAAGAAGCATAAATAAAAAACTTGTTACTTGGACAGCTATACTGAATCGGACAATGGTGGCATTTTTTGGTTTTTATTTTTACGTTACGTGGTCAAAAGGAAGTGATATGTGTTTATATTACAATGAATACCAGAGGGCCTAATTTACACCCAGTTTAAATGGTTTTATTTTAATAAAAGTTGGTGAATGTATTTATCTTACTGTAAATAACAAGTGAAAAAATGTTCAGCCTTATCAGTTGGACATTCCGGTTTTTATACTGCTTTTTTTTAATTCACTAACGCCCTAAAAATGAATATTTCAGCCGCAGTAAAGAATCAACGTTGGCGGATTTTGGTTCTCGACATCCTTTACGATCGGTTACGATGCCTAGAGTACGGAGACCTGTACGATTTCGTCAACTTAGTGAGTTTGATAGGGGCCGTATAGTGGGACTTCGGGAAGCTGGACTTTCTTTTCGGGCAATTGCAGTTAGAGTGCAAAGAAGTGTAGACACTGTGGTTAGGTGTTGTCAGGCATGGCTTCGAGAAGGCCTTACTCAAAGAGCAAGGGGCACTGGACGCCGCCGTAGAACAACAGACCGTGAAGATCGCCGCCTAAGATTATTGGCCTTAAGGGACCGTTTCTCCACTACCACGTGCATTGCAAATGAATGGTTTGCAGAACACGGAAGACCTATTGGCATGCGAAGTGTTTACCGACGAATGAGAAGTTTTGGCTTGTTTTCATACCGGCCACACTGGGTCCTCCCTTTAACTCGAGAACACCGACGTAATCGCCTTAAGTGGTGCAGACAACGGTCACTCTGGGATCAGGAATGGAACAGTATTGTCTTTAGTGACGAGTCTCGATTTTGTTTAGGCATGCACGATGGTCGTGCCAGGGTTAGAAGGCGACGTGGTGAAAGGAGGAATCCACAGTTTTTTGTTGAAAGACATGTTCATCACACTGTTGGAGTTATGGTTTGGGGTGCTATATCTTATGGTTCCAGGTCACATTTAATCTTCATCAGAGGTAACATGAACACGCAGCGTTATATCCACGAAGTTCTAGAACCCCATCTTTTACCCTATCTTGACACCCTGGCAGATCCGACTTTCCAACAAGATAATGCCCGACTACATGTTGCAAGAGTCACAATAGACTTCTTTCAACATAATGATGTCACATTGTTACCATGGCCACCAAGATCTCCCGACTTATCCCCAATTGAGCACGTGTGGGATATGATGGGTAGGAGATTGCTCAATTTGCAAAGTCCTCCTCAGACTCTAGAAGCACTTCGAGAGGAGTTGGTGGTTGCCTGGAATGAGATACCACAGGAGGAGATTGACCACCTGATCAGAAGCATGCCTAGGCGCGTTGGAGAATGCGTAGCACATCAGGGTGCATCCACACATTATTAAAGGTCAAAGGGCTTTAAAGCAGTGCAATCATTTTGAAATTTTTATCATTTACTTATTATGCTTCATTAAGTACTTATACAAAATTTTATTAAAATAAAACCATTTAAACTGGGTGTTCGGATTTATATGTCACTTAGTATACTTTGAGCGGTTGACATAATATTTCCGGTGTTTTTTGACTTCTATTTTGTATTTTTGAAATCAGAATTAAAAACCGTTCATGTGTACAAAAGTGTCCATAAGAAAAAATAAGATAATGATTAAGAACAAAAAATATAAACCATCATATTGAAATTCTAATTATGCCTCTTTTTAGAGGCGTAATTCCAATACTACAAATACAGTCAAGAAAATAAAAACGAATTTGGGAAAATTCGGTGCTTTTCGCTTATTTGGGTAAACACTCGTTCTAGGTGTCACCTTCTTATTTACCTTTGCCTTCGTTTAACCGACGTTGTATTTCTTACCTTTATCCCAATGATGAGAGTTGACTTTAAAACACCTAAAAAATCAGCTTACATATATCAGATGAGTAATTAATATAATGATGCATCTACAAAAATCTTTTCTATCAAAGCAATTCCATCCCTTATCGTCGCTGCGTCATTGTAGCATCTTTGTGTTTACCTATATTAGTAAATGATTACCGAAACCCAGATAACATGATAATAGTCCATCATTTGATTGTCTCCATCGCTTTAAATAGTTATTGTAACATGATGAGCCTCTCAGTCTAATTCTTGAATTCGGGGGTGCATTTCGACCAAAGCAAAACGTTCTATTGAGTTTTTAAGTAGTCATGCCGTGAGTGAATTTTTAATAACACCACTGCATAGCTACTTGACAACTAAGAAGAACACTTCACCGTTTTTTTATAGTGAGATACGTCTTAGTGAATTAGACCATCTCGAAGTGCGTCTTTATACCATTTTCCTGAACAAGAAATGCTCAAATTTACATATGGCCCACATGGTGAGAAGCAACGCGATTTTGCCTATTAAGTAGACCCTAAGTAGCTGAATCTAAGTGATATATTTGGAATTCACTGAGAATCTTCTACTTAACGTTTCTTTAATCCGGAAATCGACCTTGAAAAGTAATAAGGAAACACACAGAAAGTACACATAAAACAAGGTAAGACTCAAGTTGAGCTTTTTTGTTACTAACTCGAGAAAACGCCATTAATTACTCCATTATTATAAGACCTTTGAAGGGCTGGGGGCAATAAGGTACCTAGGGCACGTTAACTTTATTTCGAAAAATCTAAAGTTTTATGTGAAAGTTAAAATCATGTTTCTTGCTTAATTTCGATTGAAAAGCAAAGCGAGTTTTCCTATTAAGTAGACCCTAAGTAGCTGAATCTAAGTGATATATTTGGAATTCACTGAGAATCTTCTACTTAACGTTTCTTTAATCCGGAAATCGACCTTGAAAAATAATAAGGAAACACACAGAAAGTACACATAAAACAAGGTAAGACTCAAGTTGAGCTTTTTTGTTACTAACTCGAGAAAACGCCATTAATTACTCCATTATTATAAGACCTTTGAAAGGCTGGGGGCAATAAGGTACCTAGGGCACATTAACTTTATTTCGAAAAATCTAAAGTTTTATGTGAAAGTTAAAATCATGTTTCTTGCTTAATTTAGATTGAAAAGCAAAGCGAGTTTGCCTATTAAGTAGACCCTAATTAGCTGAATCTAAGTGATATATTTGGAATTCACTGAGAATCTTCTACTTAACGTTTCTTTAATCCGGAAATCGACCTTGAAAAATAATAAGGAAACACACAGAAAGTACACATAAAACAAGGTAAGACTCAAGTTGAGCTTTTTTGTTACTAACTCGAGAAAACGCCATTAATTACTCCATTATTATTAGACCTTTGAAAGGCTGGGGGCAATAAGGTACCTAGGGCACATTAACTTTATTTCGAAAAATCTAAATTTTTATGTGAAAGTTAAAATCATGTTTCTTGCTTAATTTCGATTGAAAAGCAAAGCGAGTTTGCCTATTAAGTAGACCCTAATTAGCTGAATCTAAGTGATATATTTGGAATTCACTGAGAATCTTCTACTTAACGTTTCTTTAATCCGGAAATCGACCTTGAAAAATAATAAGGAAACACACAGAAAGTACACATAAAACAAGGTAAGACTCAAGTTGAGCTTTTTTGTTACTAACTCGAGAAAACGCCATTAATTACTCCATTATTATAAGACCTTTGAAAGGCTGGGGGCAATAAGGTACCTAGGGCACATTAACTTTATTTCGAAAAATCTAAAGTTTTATGTGAAAGTTAAAATCATGTTTCTTGCTTAATTTAGATTGAAAAGCAAAGCGAGTTTGCCTATTAAGTAGACCCTAAGTAGCTGAATCTAAGTGATATATTTGGAATTCACTGAGAATCTTCTACTTAATGTTTCTTTAATCCGGAAATCGGCCTTGAAAAGTAATAACGAAACACACAGAAAGTACACATAAAACAAGGTAAGACTCAAGTTGAGCTTTTTTGTTACTAACTCGAGAAAACGCCATTAATTACTCCATTATTCTAAGACCTTTGAAGGGCTGGGGGCAATAAGGTACCTAGGGCACATTAACTTTATTTCGAAAAATCTAAAGTTTTATGTGAAAGTTAAAATCATGTTTCTTGCTTAATTACGATTGAAATGCAACAACGGGTTTTTTCTTTATTAAAAAGATGCCGCACTTGTATTCGTCAAAATGGTGGTTTTTTTGAACACTTATTGAAATAAAGCATTGATTATCTAATTACTTTTTTTTAATTTTTACGAAAACAATGCACTCTAGGAAAAAACACAATTTGTAGCAAATTGGAGGGAAAATTTCGCTTTCTAAAAAAACAGTGGCGTACTATTTTATTTGCAGAAATAATGTGACTAATCCCTGCAGCTCCGACACTGGTGCACGTTCATTTTAAGTAAAGACTTTTGAATGTGGACAATACTTAGGTAAATCCACATTTCAGTTCATTTCAGATGACGGTATTGAAGATATTAAAAAAAATTATTTTATTTAGAAACTAAACAAAGGGACCATTCAAGTGTTACGTAAGCAGATTTATTACATTTATTTACCCCCCCCCCATCCCCCTCGTCAGCAAAAGTAAGCAAAGCTCTGACCCCCCCCCCCATGCTTACGTAAAGATTTGTCAATTAATGTATTGTTTTTTTAATATTATAATTATAACGTTATAATTATAATTTGAAAGATAACAAAATAGATTTAGGATAGAGATTATATTTTACTGATACGATATTCAACATAGAGTAAAGGACAAAAATATTATATCTTACTAACATAACAAGCTTATTTTAAATTTTTGGGACATATATTAAATTTAAATTAAGTCTTCAGTCCATGAAACCCGAATCCATGATTCTAAGTTTTCGATGACATTGGATTGCTTCGATTGCTGCTCGGGGTTGTGAGTTTGCTCGCTTTCATCGGATTTTGGAATGTCTACGTTCTCATCGAGCCTTTCAACATCATGGTGCTCTAAATTTTGAATAATGCACATCAGTTCTTTAGCACGACGAGCAGCGACTCTTACAGGTCTAACTTTCCTATCAGTGTGCGTGTTTACTTTTTATGGATATTTTCGATGTGACGATTGAGTGACTTGACGGAAGCATGATAAAGACCACACGTTTTGCATGTTCGACTTGATAGCCTCAATTTTACCATCGGACAAAAATAATCGTAGGGCATTTGCAGGAAATCTTTGAGTGAAGCATTTAAGCGTAGAGCTAAATTGTCTGGAAGATTAAGAAATTGCCCTCCTTCATCCAAAACCAAGTCATCAACTGTTTGTTTTACTTTTACAGGTTTTGGAAGAACCCTATTGTCTAGTAATCTAAATAGGCCACTTCTTGGACGACAGCATTCTGTATTTCTACATTTTCAAATTTGAAGCAAGTATTGGCTCTCACGCCATGTTCTGAATACCATTTAATGCCTGGAAAATCAGGAAGATCTTGTTCACCTGCCCCAATATATTTTGCATTAACATTATAACCATCAATTTCCATTGAACTCCATACTTCAGCTAATACATTTCCTGCAAATTCGAAATTAGATCTTTCTAAATGTTCATCAATTGTAACACCACGTTCATCCAAATGAGACCCAAAATGGTCATAAGGCAATATTAAACCAGCCAGTTCCCGACTAAGAGGAGCCATTCTGCGCTCTACTCTGTTATACGCACTTCTTCCAGGAGCATTGGTAGCTAAAAACAATGCATCGAGATCATGTCGCTTAAAGTGTTGTATAGCAAACCCTATGACTTTTTGATAACGTGGATTTTCATCTGGCCCTCCATCAACCGTCATGATTACCACTGGTTTTACTAGTCCATGGTCAGTTTCAGCTAATGGCCGAAACTCTTCATGTTCGAGAAGCGTCTCGAAATCCTGAGCATGAGTATTAG
Source organism: Acanthoscelides obtectus (assembly GCA_963669975.1). Lineage (NCBI taxonomy): Eukaryota > Metazoa > Arthropoda > Insecta > Coleoptera > Chrysomelidae > Acanthoscelides > Acanthoscelides obtectus. Next base: position 6,508,422 of record CAVLJG010000005.1, read on the forward strand.
CAGTAGATGAACTATACTTTCCACTGCGAATAACGATGTATGTTGGTCCAGAATATCCAACGGCTTGCGGTTGTCCTAGCATATTGGAAGTGATTTTGATACCAGCATAAACAGATGGTATTAATTTATGACGCTCAGCGATTACCCAATCGTGATCAGGCAATTTGATTCTATATTCCATGTGCATTAGAAGAGGTGCTTGCTTATTTGCCGCAGTTACGCCAATAGGGACTCGAGCTTATCATCTTGAGATATGAAAAATACTTGATCTGGTCCAAGTATGGATGCTATGTTCTCTAAATAATGGATTGATGTTTCAGCGAACTTGCTATCTAAGTGGCTCTTGTGGTGATCAGCTTGAGCCCGAATGAGCTTAACAGGGACTGTCGATACATGTCTTCGTCCCTCTGCAGAATTAGAGTTTCTGGGAATCAAACGAAGATATTTCCCACTGCGACTAATGTCAAATCCTATTTTACGTAATTCTTGTGTCGTCTTCTATCATCTGCTGCACTCCCAAATAAAGCTATATCCGCGATTGTTTTCAATAGTGAATGTTAATTGCTTTCAAGATTATGACGTCCCACTGAATCCCTCAGAGATAGACTTTTTTTATTTCTGGATTTTCATGACAAATATTTCCTAACTTCCTTTTCATACAATCCCTGTGTTTCTTCTGGGCAACTGCGTTTTGAACCTTCCTGTTGCTGTTTTTATTTCCTCGCGTAACTTAATGATCTGTTTATCAACTTCAGCAGGGTTTGGCATAGTATCTCTGACAGAATACAAAGCATTCAAATTTTTTTCGAGTAGGGCAATCTTATTCAACGACATCTTATTTAAACATTAAACTTTGGCTGATGGAATCAATGGTAGCACAAACGTTAACTTGCTTCACTATGCTTACAATGCGTCTACTCGCTATAGTATCCAAACGAAACAATACACTGATAGAGGAAATTTAGACAAGTGAACACCGCGCGGTAATTCCGCTACTCGGTTCTAAAGCGAGTAGGGGAATTACCGCGCGCTGTACACTAAACATTATTTGCGGGAATCCCCGAAAATGCGTTTCGTTTTCAAGCAAAGGCAATGTGAGGGTTGCCATTCGTGTAAAAAAGTAAATAACTACCGATGACGTAATCATCATCTAGACTCCCCTACTAAATACATAGAAAACCCCCCTTAAAATGCGGTTCTTTGAATGATGTTTCATTTTTGGTCACGACTTGTGAATCACCCTGTATAGCCAGACCGTATTCTGCAATATAGCCATAATGGCTGTGGTATAGTACTATATTGTAACAAAAATATTGCTCGTCTAGAGACTCTATTAGGTAAAGAGATCAATGATTCCGATTGGGCTGAATTGTTTTAAAAGAATTTTCTTTATAGACAGCCAGCTACTTATAAAAGAATCCAAAATAGTAGGGGGTAGTGTCAGTGATTGCTTTAAATGCTGTACTTCCTCATTACCGTTGGTAGTACTTCCCGTCCATTAAGATCCCGCACAGGAGGACAGATCCAGGCGTTGGTTGGTCGTTCACTTTTTTGTGTCCCATTTTACCGGTCCACATCCACGACACGGTGATACATAATTTGATTAACCGGCAGTTAGGCCAGACTGAAAAGTCAAGTGGCTGGGCACGCATATAAACACAGCGACGTACCAAATAATGGGTCAGTTGGGTAAAAGAATAACGTTCATCTGTTACTTGCAAGTATCTTCAAATTGGAGTATGAATAAAATAGTTATACATATACAAAGTGTCCCAGAATCACATGTCAATCAATCATATACACGTAGATTGCCAGGAATGGTTACAAACATGTACAATAGAGAAATGATATAGATCAAGTCAGCCAAACAGGCCCATGCATCTAGTCCCTACCGGTAGTTGGTAGTATAAATCCAACAAAACTTCAGTACTCACCGAGTAGAACGGAAGAACTGGCTCCTAAATCTTTTGAAATTCTTCCCGGAGGGTAGGAAATTTCGAATTAAAATTAATAACGTTGTGTTGACAACACGGCCCATCAAAGCCGGAGCTCTTCAGGGATCGATACTTGGACCAATGTCTTATTCACTTTTTATCAATGACGTCCCTTGCCCCAGCGACTGTAAAATCATTCTCTATGCTGATCACATTGCCCTGGTGGCCCAGTCGTGCTCTGGGAATCTCCAAATTGATTTTAGGATCAATATGAAATTCCAGAATTCCCGCACTTCTTCCTCTTTGCTCTTCCCCATTCCTTCGTTTCTTTCTCTCTCACTTTGTCTGCTATCTGGACAACCAGATCTGACCTACAATACTTTAACCAAGAGCAACGATCCTACGGACTGCTCTAACAGACCGTAATAGAACGGAAGAACCCGGCACCATACACAACTACTACTACTAGATAGAACATTTTGAATATGCTAACCGGTGATAAAAAAGCTAGATGGCTACTGAGTGGATATTACAACTACAGTCGAAATCACAAAAGATGACGATTACGTCATCATTTTAGTCTGCAGTAAAGACTAACGACAGCGATTTGTGAATATTTTTAATGAAGTTTCAGATATGTTAGACAGAGACAAACAGAATGTTATTGTCTGAACAAACTGTATTGCTAAGTTGGATGTTTCCGACAAAGATAGACGATGTTTTCATGTTACATGATCGATCATATTTGAAAGATGAACAGTTGGGTTATGTTAAAGGAGGTTAGGTTATTTTCGAATAATACTTTGATCTTTGGTGTTCCTGTCTTAAGGTATTCTATACATCACCGTTTTTTTCAAAACAAAAACTCTCAACTATTATTATTAAAGTATCACACAAAACCATAAAATAAAATCTAAATAAAAATAATCAGTGAAATAACCTAACTTCGCAAAATCGTAATATAGATTTGTTGTCATTACGTTCCTGACATCGTGATTTTATCATCGACGTACGTTCATTGATTACTTCAGTACAATCTTTCGTGATTTTGACTTTAGTAATTTTGCTTACCGCTTGACAGTACACTAGCTCTACTGCCAAAATTAATACAAGTGTTGGTATTGAAGCATCTACTAAACCGCGGATACAGTACAGAAAGTCGGAAATTACTTAAAATGAGTAGAAAATGACTATGACCTCTTTTTAAAACCTTCGTTCTAAATAGAGAGAGAGAATGCCGAGCTGCATCTAGAGTGAAGATGAATACATACATGATTGTTTACTTCTCTATTGAGAGCGTACACAGTTTGACGATGAGTTTAATAGGATAATGGCCATATTTAAATTTTAAATATAAATTGCGGTAGATTTTGCACGTGTGTTTTATAAGCGACATTAAAATATGGCACATTGAATTTGTTTACAGTCCGATTTTGGAACGGATGATGAACAAGGATGTACTTATGGCTACGTCTCGCTACTACATCGACATAGATTTTTGATATTCGCCGGAAGCGAGGTGCATAGTGGGGAGAGAGATAGAAACATCATCGGAAGTAGTGATAGTGAAGTATAGACGTGGTCTCTATGGAGAAATATATGCCATGTGGCCTGAAAAAGGTGCAAATATTACGTTGTAATAATTTGTCAGATGGGACGTATCGTCAGTCGTTCCAACAATGAATTGTAAGACGCCTTTATGGCCTCCTTGATTTTCATAGTGTTCTGCTGTTCCATGTCAGTGCTCTATTTTGAGGTTATGTCCCACTAACACTGTACAGTATATTCAGATAAGAGATAGACCGGACATAAACATGACCACGTGATCATCGAACGCTGTAACACTCGGCAGGGACGTATTAAGAGTCACGCAGTACATATTTTAGATAGTAGATGCTGCTTTGCGTAACTTTCTAGTAAATTAGCACAATTCGATGTGTATACGATTGGTGATGGATATAGGATCATGTGGGGGTGGGGTAAGAAATATATAATGATGTAAATATACATAAGGGTTTCAAAATTTTCGCTTCGATTTCCAGCTTCGGATGCCGTCGGATGTTTGGTGAAATACAGTCGAATATAATCTCAAAATGGCGTTTAAATTAACCTAAATTAAAAATAATCGTATATCTCTTAAAATTGCTTTTAGAATATTGATTAGTATATTTTTTGATTTCTAGGTAAATATGTAACCAAATTAAAACGTTCAAAACGTAAAAAAATGTGCATGGTTGAACATTGTCAGAAAGTAGATTCTTGAATAGGTTTTGCCAAAATGGGTTCAAAAATGTCAATAATTAATTAAAAAATACAGTAGCTTTATAATTACTTATAACTTACCGAATTTGATGAACGACATCTTTTATTGGAAAGATGAGCTTGATGAGCTTTCATTATCGCTACTGCCTGAAGCACCAACGTCAATAATGAATGGCTCGACTTGTTCCTCTAAAATATTGTCCAGTTCCCACATTCTCTTTTCAACTTTGTCTTTCACGTGCTTAATACAGTTTTCCCATTTTTGCGCTGTTATTAATTCTAGTATAAAAGTTTTGTTACTTGTAATATGTTTTATCTGCCCCCTGGAATTAATGTTTAGAACCTTGTTCCCAAGGTTTGAAAAACATCCGATTGTTGTCTATTACTCGTATTTACCTGCTGGATTTTTTAATCCGGTGGACAGTCCATCTAGAAAGGCCCTCCTGGATGAAGTTACAGAATCATCAACCCATACTTTACTTATAGTGTGTCCTGCGTTTACCCATGTTTTATCAAGGTAATAAATCTTCCTGTTTTGATTTCTATATTTCCCAATTTTTGTTAAATAATCCCTCCTCCATAGCACAATTTCTTCTCTACCCAGTAGTAAACTATTACGACCCCGTTTTTTCCATTTGAAATTTAAATGCTTCAGTAACGCATGGAAAGTTGATCGTTTGAAATTTGGCAACGTTGTATCTCCATTTACCTCCTGCAGTACTTTATCTATAGTAGGTATTTCATTCCTAAAGAAGAATTCGTGCACTTTCCTCCTAATCGCATGCTTATCAGCTTCATCCAATGATTTAACAATACTTTTGCGATGTTTACTGGTCATTGGCTCAGAAAAGGTGTGATTTTTTTTGTATTGTCTTAACACATTAAACACTAATGCGCGACACACCCCAACTTTGTGAGAAACCTTCACAACAATTTCTTTGATGGTTGATGCCTCGTTCTCCTCCCGCTCCATCTTATATATATTCAAAATGACCTCTTTCATTTTTGTACTCAGGTGTGTTTTTTTAGAGCGTTTCCTAGGTGGACTACAGGAGTTTACAACTTCATCGGCAGTATCTGTACTACTGGGCATTTTGCGCAAGCAGTTGATAACAATAACAATCAATAACAAGGTATAACAATAACAACGACAAACTCAACAACTTAATAATATAACAAACGAAAACGTCCAAAGAAATATCAAATTGCATTGATGCACACGACATACGTAACACGTCTGAACCTGAATGTGACTCTGCCTTGATGCGACTGCTCTGCCGCTCGGCATAGGCATTTAATTGCGAATTGACCAATGAGGGCTCCTGTTTTACGTCGAGACGGCGGCGTTAGCGTGAAAATCACCCGAACCTTTTGTTTACATCCGGTCTATCTCTTATCTGAATATACTGTAGAGGAATTAAGAGAAAGAACAATTGCAGCTTGTGTTAGGATAAAAAACACTCCAGGGATATTTCAACGAGTTCGCAATTCCATGAGAAGGAGAGCGTAAGCATGCATACTAAGTAAAGGGGGCCATTTTCAACAAATTTTGTAATCATTTTGTTGGTTGTAATGTTATGTTTATGTTGTCAGTTGTTGCTATTCATTACCCCTAATGTATTTAATTTTTCTAATTAAATTAATAATAATTTTGCAAGTTAGACAATAGAACGGTTTTTATTTTTTACTCAAAAATGGCGCATCGAAGAAAAGCAACTCAACGGAGATCATTTGTTTTAAATCGAACGGGGAATTCAAAAATAATTTTTATTTGCCAAAAAACTATTGGCGTACCACTTTTTTCTTAAAACATATCGAAGTCAATACCCGTACGCGCGCCACTGTTAAAGCTAAAAATTATTTTTGCATCGAAAAATATGCAACTTTATCAGCTTTCACTACGTACTAAATATCAGTGAAATATCTGAAGCGGTACTGAAAATATTAATTTCCATTTTTTTCCTAAAACTTTAACAATTTTTATAAAGAAACAGTTTTGGACCATGGTTTATAAAACAAACTAACATTAATTTTTCATGTAGATTCACACCCTTAAATATTCGCACATTATTAAGGAACACCCTGAATACTTATTACTATGCACAAATACCGTTTCCGAGATGCCAATTGTGAGAGACGATTCTGAAACGCCCGGTATAAACGAATAAGCATAAACGTACCTAAGCTAAATAACGTTAAGTGTGAAATGTAATAAAACTGTTAAGACGTCGTCGTCATTATGATGATCATTCCAACTGAAGCAACGGACCTCGCTTACATCTCCCGTCATTGATGTATCTCAACGATGTTAGGATACTCCGTCCACATATAAACGTCGCTGCTCCTCTTCACAATAGAATAATAACGTGCGCACAAAAGGAAATAATCTCTTAATTTAAGTTAAATGAAGTCGGGGATGTGGGCTTCACATATAAGCCCAATTGCCGCTCATTAAACGTCAGTTGTCGTTGTTTTTCTGATAATGGTGTGCGTGAGAGTCGCGCGTCGACGTGTTTTTCTCTATCGCGTATCATGTTGTCTATATTTTTCGCGCGATTGACCTTACAGGATCCATCAACAAAGCATACGAGTAAGTAATATAATCGTTCGTATCGGAAGCATGGCGTTCTCAATTAAACAATTATGTAACATCTGAAACTCATCCCATGGTTTTAGTCGAAGATTGCGTAACAATCAACCGGTGTCTTACAACAATAGTTCTGGGTAGGTTTTTGGGTTTTCAGAGGAGTTTTGGCGTTTTCGGGACGATGCACGAGGGTATCGTGTCTGCTATATTGAAAAACGACAGATATCCTTATGCCTGCTTGTTGCTTTGGTGGGCTGGAAGTCTTTTGGGAACGCAATGTCTACCCTAGGTAGCACTGGTTTTGCGCGGTGCCATTTCAAAATTAAATACTCAGCATGTTACAAGACCTTTCGGGCCATTGTAGTAAGGCACTGTATAGAAATATAAAAATGAAAGGAAAGAACAAACGAAGTGTCACCTGGGAGAGAGATACACAAAATATATATATATATATATATATATATATATATATATACAGGGTGTCCCAGAAGTCAACGTCAAGCCGAAACCGGGTGATAGGCAAAGTCATAACAGCTATCAGAAAAATATTTAAAAAAATTTTATGTATGTGCTTTGAAAATTATAAGTCTTTGGAAAAAATATAGAAATTTCACACTCTACGGCAGTCTGTCAACTCCTGTTACTCCAAATATTAACCTTTTTTGGATTTTATTTTTATGTAATGATGACTAATGCATCTTCAAACTGGTGTCTCAACCTTACTGCCAACTTTTCTCGTTCAGGAAAAATTGCCACTTATTTCCCAACCAAGTATTCCAAAGTAAAACTTTGCTCAACTTTAACTGGCTGTAGTGGAAAAAATGTACTACGAGAGTTTGGCAACTAACCTTAAAAGTTGGCGCATTTAATAAGGATTCCAAAATGGTATAACACTTAGAAGATTACTCGTTAACTTATGCACAATGCCACAAAAAGCAACTCGGGGCTCATAATCTCGGGGCAGAAGAGCTTGAACACGCTGTACGTGGTATGGATGGAGCACGTTTTTTTGCAAGATTCTATGGGCTGTACTTTTGGGCACACCTGTTTTTAGTTCTATTGCACGCACTGAAGTACTCGGGTCTTCTTCGACAGCTCCTAGCACCACGTCTTCGTAAGGAAGGAAAGATCTTCCCTCACCGTGTGATTGGTTTGGTAGTTGGCCCTCTGAGAACAGTAAGCGGTGCACATTTGTGAACACTCGATGATCTGGATGACGAGCTGCATTCGGGTACCTCTCACAGTAAAGTCTCGCTGCAGCACTAGCGTTGCATCTGCATTCCCCATAAATGAGGTGCATGTTAGCATATTCTTGTACGGTGTACACGGACATAGCGGCACTGCACAATCACACTATCAAAGATAGTCTAAGGAAAGCAAATGTTGTTTTGAAGAGCAATTAAACAGTCCAAATCCAAATCACAAGCGATCAACAGTCCAGTTCACGAATCCAAAGTTAGTAAACGTACGAAATCAACAAGCACGAACATGTGAAGATGCGCAGTAAACGAAGGAGTACTGATCGGTATCAAAGTGCGCAATAGCAAGTAAGTGATGTGCTTCATCCATACCACATACAGCATGTTCAACCTCTCCTGCCCCGGGATTATGAGCCCCGAGTTGCTTTTTGTCGCACAATGTTAGAAAGACACAGGAAAGATCCACAGTTCATTGAAAAAATTTTATGGTCGGATGAGACCACAATTAAGAAAGATGGGTACATGAACCTGCATAACTTACACGAGTGGCACGTAGTAAACCCACATTTGATGAGAGAAGATAAATCTCAATATCGCTTCAAGATAAACCATTGGACAGGAATTTTAAATGGTAAAATAATCGGTCCGCTTGAGCTCCCAGAGACTTTGACTGCTGAAGTTTATTTGGATTTTTTGAAAAATCATGTACAAAATTTATTGGTGGACGTGCCACTGAGTATTTACAGGGACATGTGGTTTCATCATGATGGCTGCCCAGCGCACTATGCACTCTCAGTGAGAGGGTATCTCGATCAAAACTTTCCAGGCAGATGGATAAGGCGGTCTGGTACAATACCGTGGCCAGTCCGATCACCTGATTTGAATCCTTTAGATTTTTTTACTGGGGAACAGTAAAAGAAAAAGTGTATTTCAAGCCGATTCAAAATGTAGCTGAGCTACGGCAAAGACTATTGGAAGCAGCTGAGTTTGTTAATAACCGTGGATTCGCTCGTTTAATAACCCGATCTTTTTTAAGAAGATGTCGAGCGTGTATTGCGGCTGAAGGAAAACAGTTTGAGCATTTGCTGTAAAGGTAAATGACCATCAGCAGCATTTTGACGCCCACTGTTGTGCAAACAGTTATCCTTAAGGGTCCTTGTGCGTTTTTATAATCGCTGTTTAATTAGGAAATTTTGAAAAATTTTCATCAGTTTTTCTTCAAATAAAAATTGTGCATAAGTTAACGAGTAATCTTCGAAGTGTTATACCATTTTGGAATCGCTTTAAATGCGCCAACTTTTAAGGTTACTTGCCAAACTCTCGTAGTACATTTTTTTCCAGTACAGCCAGTTAAAGTTGAGCAAAGTTTTACTTTGGAATACTTGGTTGGGAAATAAGTGGCAATTTTTCCTGAACGAGAAATGTTGGCAGTAAGGTTGAGACACCAGTTTGAAGATGCATTATTCATCATTACATTGTAAAAATAAAATCCAAAAAAAGTTAATATTTGTAGTAACCGGAGTTGACAGACTGCCGTAGGGTGTGAAATTTCTATATCTTTTTCAAATACCTATAATTTTCAAAACACATACATAAAATTTTTTTAAATATTTTTCTGATAGCTGTTATGACTTTGCCTATCACCCGGTTTCGGCTTGACGTCGACTTCTGGGACACCCTGTATATATATATATATATATATATATATATACAGGGTGACTTTGAAGTTGAGTCATTAATTTTCAGATAATGATTGTAGAAGGAAGATAAACCAAAATATGTGTGTAAAAATAAAAAAAAAATTAAAAAAAAATGTTTACCTTGTTTTATAAAGTACCCTCCCGACAAGTATTTGAGTGCGGACCTGTATTTGATCGTGAGGTCCCCTGTGAGGTCTTAAGTCACCTGATTCACGAGCCCGTTGTACTACATTAACAAAGGCACGAGGGGTTGGTTGCACTCGATTGGGAAACCGATCCGCATAAACATGTGCCATTTTTTATTTCGTTTGAGCCACGCAACAGATACCACTATTCACTGACACTGACTGTATACAAATGAATGAAATAATTGTAAAAACATCGTTCCAAATTCTTTCGCTTTTTTGTTTCCGATGCGATGAACCGATACGGCGGATTATATCCGTTGTCGCCAAACACGAGCACATAATATTATTATTGAGACAGGGCGGTACTCAAACTTCCAAAGGGCTATAACCTTGTTACTTTAATTTTACCAGAAAAATGGTAAAGGAAAAAAACATTTCTTTTGATCAGATCTACTCACTGTTGAAATAAATGACTCAACTTCGAAGTCACCCTGTATATATATATCCTTTAATTTCTTTGGGTAGAAGACAAAGTATTGCAAAAGTACACTCTTATAACTTAAATTCTCAAGCTTTCGAAGAATTTTGTCTTCATCGTCTGGAGCTGGAAACAATTATTAAAATAGCAACTAATAGCAATTAGGAGAAAAATATTTACGTACTAAGTCGACGAGATTGTTGCTGAAATTGTTTTTTAAACAACAGTGAAGGGAACACATAGTCGACGAATAAAAAACTGGACCGATGAGGTTCGATTAGGACGGAATCACTTCATTATTAAACGGCAAATCATTTTGAAAGGTTTTATTTAAAATTAGGCGTTGATTGATTATGGATTCGTCGACTAAGAGTGTACTTTTGCAATACTTTTCCTTCTAACCAAAGAAATTAAAGGATATCTTAACAGTTAAGGCAAGTAACTATGGATACTATATATATATATATATATATACACAATTAATTGTTAATTGGGAAATTGACAAATTTTTAGGCTCAAGTTGACTCTTTTGACGATAATCTCTAGCTTTCGGCAATTCATTAAGGAGCCTTCATCAGGAGCTGAGAGTTTTTTTACCTTTGTCTTCTCACGTGTAATAATTTTCAATTTGTTCGGGTGGATTGATATTTTTAACATGTAACGAAGGTATCTGTCGTTTTCAACAAGCCCAATGTCCGCGTCCGTTTGTTTTTATACCGATTACAAGTTCTATCTTCTCTACGTTCGTTCTGAAACACCTTGTGGCGGCAACCTCAACGACGAAATCCTGATGAAGGCTCCATAGAGAATGCCGAAAGCTTGATTTTATCGTCAAAAGAGTCAACTTAAGCCTAAAAATTTGCCAATTTCCCAATTAACAATCAATTGTATTTTGTGCCCAACTGGTCGTTGGCTTTGGCAATGACTACTGCT